>LQRL01174216.1:5008-21347 GCA_001703475.1 Hydroides elegans
GCCGAATCACTGGAGCGTGACGAAAAGGAAAAGCTGTTTGAGCAACACATTGAGAACTTGACGCACAAGAACAAGGACTTGTTCCATAAGGTATGCTTTAAGAATACATATAGGGCAAGGGCTAGAGTATAAGACGCTCGCTACGAACTGACCGAATCACTGGAGCGTGACGAGAAAGAAAAGCTAATTGAGCAGCACATTGAGAACTTGACGTACAAGAACAAGGACTTGTTCCATAAGGTATGCTTTAAGAATACATATAGGGCAAGGGCTAGAGTATAAGACGCTCGCTACGAACTGGCCAAATCACTGGAGCGTGACGAAAAGGAAAAGCTGTTTGAGCAACACATTGAGAACTTGACGCACAAGAACAAGGACTTGTTCCATAAGGTAAGGAGTATGAAGGGGACATATCGGGGTTTATTGCTTTGCTTGTAAACAATACCTTGGGAAGTTTCGATAAATAACTCGACAGCTGATGAATAGACAATAGTTATTGTTAAAAAAATCTCTAAAAAAAAAAGGTAAACCAATAACCATTGAACTCAAAATCAGGGTGTAGCACAGCCATTGTGAGCTAGGGGTTGGGACGGGAGCTCTTTTAGTGATTAGGACTTTGACCTCATATCAGCGACTTTGACTCATTCTACCATAATCTTATTTATTATCCCCAAGTTTCTGGACAATACTAAGTCTCTGAGTCTAACCGGTTATAAGAATCATTAAAGTGTCACGTCATTTTCCCTGATTTTTCCTTTTGTTAACCCAGCTTTCGTGAAACGAAAACTGGGTTTGTGCAATCGGTCGGCGTCGTCCGCCGTTAGTTAGTTGTTTAGTTAGTTAGTTAGTTGTTTAGTAAACTTTTCACTACAAATCTATCTCCTACAGTTTTGGTTGTAGAGCATTCAAACTTTAACCAAAGCTTCTTTATGGTATCCTCATACCGGCTACTGCTTTTGTGGAAGATTGACCCACCTGGGTCGCCATGGTGGACTTCTCCGTTTTCGCCAATTTGGTTTTTAACCCAGCTTTCGTGAAACGAAAACTGGGTTTGTGCAATCGGTTGGTGTCCGTCCGCCGTTAGTTAGTTAGTTATTTCGTAAACTTTTAAAAAACCTATCTCCTATCACAGCTTTGACAGTAGAGCTGTGAAACTTTAACACAAGCTTCTATATGGTCAACTCATTATGGATTGTGCTTTTGATGACGATCAAACCATTGTAGTCGCCATAGTGGACTTCGCCATTTCCGCCCAATTTGGTCTTGTATATAGTAAAAAACTCATAGGTTCAGCAGTTATCTTCACCCACAGTTTTAATCATAGAGCTTTCAAATTTGAACACAAGCTTCTATGTGGTCACCTCATTATGGATTGTGCTTTTGATGACGATCAAACCATTGTGGTCGCCATGGTGGACTTCGCCATTTCCGCCCATTTTGGTCTTATATATAGTAAAAAAACTCATAGCTTCAACAGCTATCTTCTCCCACAGTTTTGATCATAGAGCTTTCAAACTTTAACACAAGCTTCTATATGGTCACCTCATTATGGATTGTGCTTTTGATGATGATCGAACCATTGTGGTCGCCATAGTGGACTTCGCTATTTCCGCCCAATTTGGTCTAATATAGTAAAAAACTCATAGCTTCAACAGCTATCTTCTCCCACAGTTTTGATCATAGAGCTTTCAAACTTTAACACAAGCTTCTATATGGTGAGTTCATTTTGGATTGTGCTTTTGATGACGATCGAAACATTGTGGTCGCCATGGTGGACTTCGCTATTTCCGCCCAATTTGGTCTTATATATTGAAAAAAAACTCATAGCTTCAACAGCTATCTTCTCCCACAGTTTTGATCATAGTTTTTAAACTTTAACACAAGCTTCTATATGGTCACTTCATTATGGATTGTGCTTTTGATGAAGATCGAACCATTGTGGTCGCCATAGTGGACTTCGCCATTTCCGCCAATTAGGTCTTATATATAGTAAAACACTCTTAGCTTTAACAGCTATCTTTTCAAATAGTTTTGATCATAGAGCTTTCAAACTTTAACGCAAGCTTCTATATGGTCACCTCATTATATATTGTGTTCCCGATTATATTTTTTTCTTGAACTTATACTTAACCTTGTCCTTCTTATCTTTCTTCTTATCTTTATAATTCTTGGGTTTGTATATTAGCTTATACTTTCCCTTATGCTTATCATGTTTTGGCATTTATTGACTTCCTAGAGCAAGGCGCTTCACATCTGGCAAGATAGCTCAGTTGGTAGAGTATCTGCCTAGTGATCCCAAAATCGTGGGTTCGAACCTGGATTTAGCCTTGAATACTTTTTCATTTAAAAACGCCAAAATTATATTCCCCTTATATTTCCATAGAATGTTTAGTCGCATCGATTCGAGAATCTTCAAATTAAATTATACATAATGCACTCTTGTAAAAACATTCATGTTTGTATGTTTATTCATAGCATGAGGGGCCTGTAGCTCAGTTGGTACAGCATGGAGCTCCCACTCATTCGGTCACGGGTTCGAATCTCACCTGGTATAAATACATCCCACCTCTTAAAATATCTTTATGCAAATGTTAAAACAAATAGATGTAGCTTACTTATGCATTTTCCCGTGTTTCTATTAACTTACAGGGGTTTTCCTAGGATTTTAAAGAGGGAGCCAATTGGCTCCCTGACCCAAATTTTAGGGAGCCATTTCCGAACATGAGGGCGCCCGTTTTTCATCTATCAAAATAAGACACATTGTGGTTCAAAACACTCTTTTTATTAGTAAAACTAATAGGATATGTTTAATACGAGGTACCCTACTCTAGAGCAAACTACCACAAATTCTCATATATTCCAAGAACGATCCGCGATTGGAACGCACTCCCGGCTACAGTCGTCACGGCACCTAACTTGAACGCATTCAAGAGGTGCCTAGCGGTTACCCTCTAATCATCGCAAATGAACTATCGCACCTGCACGCACATGTACATAGATGTATAGCACGAAATCAACATGCACGAAGCCTGCACAACAACAGACTGTATATAATTTATTAATCAAAACCAAAATGATTTATCGACATGCGCATACACAAATACTGACGAAAGCCTTCAAAATTGAAGTTGTTCAGTTAACCACGAAGAAGAAGAAGAAGAAGGGTAATTGATGAACGTAAACGGCAAAGAATTACAAACAAAAAACATGAACACAATAGTCTCTGGAATATATAATGTCAGTTCTCACATCGAGACGACAGGACCCTTACCTAAATGATGTAAACTTACTGGCTCGGCCTTAAGAAAACTGGCTCGACTTCTAATTTAGGAGTTTTAGACATCACCTTTATTTTCATAATTTTCTCGTTCGCAGTTGCATAAACCTCATTGAAATTTCTCGTGCGCAGGACAAACCGAATTTTCGCACATTTATTTTCATAATAAGCTGCGAGCGTTTTTTTCAGGAACCTATTTTAAGTCTTAAGAATTTTGAGCCTATGGATGCCATAAAAAGGACATCCCCAAAGACAAGAACAAGCTTGCGTATGCGGGTAGCGATTGCTTAGAATGCATAAATAATCTTAATCACAGCATATCCAAAATGCTTAAATCTTATTTGATAAAATCATTTATAAAGACAAGAACAAGCTTGCGTATGCGGGTAGCGATTGCTTAGAATGCATAAATAATCTTAATCACAGCATATCCAAAATGCTTAAATCTTATTTGATAAAATCATTTATAAAGAACAGTAAAACAGGTTGAGTAGACCATCGTGAAAATAACCATCGCCCATTGTCCTTTGACTGAAACAACGTCAGTAAATACAAAGGCTGGTTGACTAACGATTCGAGCGCCAGGGGCACGGGCGAAAATTTTTAGACAAACCTCAAAAAATTAATAAAATATCAGTAATATTTGACAAATAATTTCATACTAGCCTGCCGGGTCAGTGACCTCAACAAGTTACTGGCCCGGCCCAAAAGCTACCGGTCCCGGGCAATCGTTAAGCGCGAACACTGGCTGGTGTGAACTGGATGTGTGAGGGCGATGTGAACCAACCAAATCACATGCTCAATCTCGTCTTTATGATGAGTCAGCAAGAGATACCAAGTTCGGGAATGCTCCAAACTGGATATTTGAGCGATATTGCGTAAATTTTCGCCTTATGATTGTAATTGTTATCATTGACTCCCTTGTCAAAAAATTAGGGAGCCAACGGGCTCCCTGGCCCTCGAATCAGGGAGTCATTTTCAGGTTTAGGGAGCCAATGGCTCCCGGCTCCCTCCTAGGAAAATCCCTGACTTAGTGCATATATTAATATATTAAAGAAACGTTACACATGTGCAAGTACTGAAATACCTTAAGCTATACACTAAAGCTGGGTCATTGTCAAACCCTTGACAATCTTGTTTATATAGAGACAAACTCTTTGCTTTGGAACCTATCTCATTCCACAGTTTTGGTCGTAGAGCATTCAAACATTAACCAAAGCTTCTTTTTGGTATCCTCATACCGGCTACTGCTTGTTTGGAAGATTGACCCACGTGAATCGCCATGATGGACTTCGCCGTTTTCGCCAATTTGGTCTTCTATATAGAGAAAAACTCTTTGCTTTGGAACCCTTCTCCTCCCACAGTTTTGGTCATAGAGCATTCAAACTGTAACCAATGCTTCTTTATGGTATCCTCCTATCGGCTACTGCTTTTGTGGACGATTGACCCACGTGAATCGCCATGGTGGACTTCTCCGTTTTCGCCAATTTGGTTTTCTATATAGAGACAAACTCTTTGCTTTGGAACCTATCTCATTCCACAGTTTTGGTCGTAGAGCATTCAAACTTTAACCAAATCTTCTTTATGGTATCCCCATACCGGCTACTGCTTGTTTGGACGATTGACCCACGTGGGTCGCCATGATGGATTTCGCCATTTTCGCCAATTTAGTGTTTTATATAGAGAACAACTCTTTGTTTTGGAACCTATCTCCTCCTACAGTTTTGACAATTGAGCATTCAAACTTTAACCAAAGCTTCGTTATGGTATGCTCATACCGGTTACTGCTTGTTTGGACGATCAACATACCGATACTTTGGTCGCTATGGTGGACTTGGCGATTTATGCAACATTTGATCTTCAATATAGTTACAAATCTGCAGCCAATTCCGCATGACCATATTCCCGCTGCTATCGGTAAGACAGGTTAATGGCGTGTATTGTATACACGTCCAAACCTGCCGTTAGCAGAAAGGTTGGTCATGCAGGAGCTTGTGTCTTTGGAGATTGACTCATCTTCTATCCAATGGTGAACACGCGTTTTTTTTCACTGAGGCATGTCTTATTGGTTTAATGGCAGTTGAACTTAAAGATTGTTTGGATCACAGCTGTTATACAGTTGGACGAATTGCTCAGTCAGTAGAATATCGGCTTCGTGATCCAAAGGTCGTGGGTTCGATCTTGGATCAAACTCAAATGTATTTCTCCTTTAGAAAATGTCAGAAATAATATTCTCATTTATGGCGCCTATAGTAGATGACCATAACTTACCTGAAAGTCTTTGATTTTGATGATGGCCGGGTCATACTGTACTCATACATATTTGTATGTTCATTCATATCGCGTATGGGCCTGTAGCGTAGGGGTATAGCATCGGACTCATAGTCATAAAGTTGTGGGTTCGAATCCCAGCCTGTACAACCTATTCCTTATAATCATGTTAAAATGATGAAAAAAAATCTTGTAATTGGTTTATATATGCAGGTGTTTAAACAAATGGATAACATATGACTTTTTTACCGGCGTATGGATTTACATGTACCTGTCAATTTTCATTATGCAGTTAACAAAAACACGTTTGCTAGTACTAAAAATAGTTAAAGCCACAGCAATAAACTAAAGCTGGGTCATTGTCCTTGACAATCTTGTTTGAATTTTATCTAATAATTATTATTTCTTATTCCCTCAGTTGCTGGACGAGACGCCGTCGCTGAGTCTGACGTCGCGCTGGAAGGAAATCAAGAAGCAGATTAAGGAGGACCCGCGTTACGGCAAATTCTCTTCCAGTGACAGGGTGAGCATGTGTTGAGTTGTTTCTAGCTTATATGAACCCGCGCTATGCACAGTTATCTTCCAGCGACAGGGTATATACATGGCGCTTTCATATCTTTTATTTAAAGTTAATAAGCTCGTGACATAAGTTTTTCTCCAGCAGCCGGGTATGCATATGTTGCATATATTCCATAGTTTAAAAAAAACTAACATTTACTTAAGAGAAAATATGAGACAAGGTCGACCAATTGCTTCTTTTCATAAGCTTGAAAGCTAGATGAGCTAAAAGTTAATATAGTTTGGCCTTTTTTGGCAATCAAGTTTATGCCTCTTAGCTGCAATCTAATTTTCAACCTAAGTTGTTCTGCTGTTCATATAACAGATAAAATTCAACGTAAACTCATCTGTTTGATTTATTATTATTTAAACACTTTTATTTTGATCTAACAGAAGCGTGAACGCGAGTTTGAAAACTACATGCACGAGAAGTCACTGAAAGCCAAGGCGGATTTCCGAGAACTTTTGAAAGAATGCAAGATCATCACTTACAAGTAAGTCATTGTTTCTTTGAATATGATAGAATTAATCAAAAGAGGGAGACATGGTGTATAGATATAGTTAATTGAATGTAAAGTCACGAAATGATATAAGATTAAACAACGATGTCGTGATTTGTTTGATCTTGTTTTCAAGAATCATTTAGTCCTTATACATGTACCTTACATGTATTTCACTATGACATGAGTGTCTTCCAACAATAATAATATTAATCGATAACCTTGTCCGCAGGTCTAAAGCTTTGATGGAGGAAGGCGACTCGCACTTAAAAGACATCGAGAGCGTCCTAGCGGTTAGCATTTTATTAATATAATTCTATAAAAGTATTCCCTTTATGAATGCTGCAGAATCAGTAATATATAAATACTTCTTGGCCTGCTACATAAAAAAATGTAAAATGAAAAACGTAAATATGATATATTTCAACGTTGCTACATGTATATGCACAACTACGTAGTCATGTATGAATACCTTGGTTGTTATGTTCAGTTTTGTGTTGCTATGCGCATATTCACCTCAATAATGTTTATTCGTGTTAAACCAACGGAACAAGCACTTCCTGCTCCTATACAGAACGAAAGACCCTTTCAATTTGTACAACTGATCAAGTCGTTTGCATAATCATTTCCATCTCATTATATTTGTGTTTTTTTTGCCCAACAGAACGACAAGCGCTTCCTGTTCCTGGACTCTGCACCGGAGGAGCGCCAGAAGATCATGACGCAATACATCAACGACCTCGAAAAGAAAGGGCCACCACCCCCGCCCACAGCAACCGAACCATCGCGACGCAAATAGGGCGAGGGTTTCTAATGACGTGATTTAGCAGAGGGAAGGGGGAGAGGGTATGGTCGTATGAGTACAGTCTGTCACCTACCGCCACTGAACCATCGCGATGGAAATAAAAAACCAAAAAGAGGAGTTGGGTGAGTGGTGGTATAATGTGATGGTAGGAGAAAAATATTGAAATATAGAAATGACTTGGAAATTTCATTCTGCTGTCACCCCAACCACGGCGATGCAAATAATAGTAGAGAGTGGGAGTAGTCTAGTGATATTTTGTCTGTGTATTGTCTAATGGTCCCCTTTACTTAAAAAAAAAGCTGTATCCAACGGGCTTCTTCCCTTCAAATTTATTATACGGTGATAATTAATGCGTATCGTTGTTCGAATTGATATGATCAGGTTATTTGATGCGCTTGTATGAAAAAAAAACCCTGATCGATTCCGAGGACAAGTTGATTTTGTCCTGATGTAACAGTTGTATTAAGCGTGAAACAGTGCGAACATGTTTATGAAATTTCAAAGCCATAGTCTCTTTTATATATCGAAGTGTTATCGAATGTACTTTTTTAGTGTGTGATAATTTATGATCACTTGCATAGTGGTATGTAGTAATAATATTTGTTTGCTTCAGATATTATATAACCATAACTGATTTGTCAAAGTATTATAGCCTTTCTCAGTTTCGTTATTTCTCGTTTACGGAAAATGATCATGATTTTATAAGTAGCTCCTATGTGCGAAGGAAGATTGATTTTAGTATATGCTTAAGTCTTAGGTCTAAAGTCTTAATGCACGCGGGACTGTAATTTAGGTTTCGGTTCATGTTAAAAATGCATTTGCTTCATTGTATATTCATTGCAATTATTTTTCATTCCTTATCATTGCATAGTTTTTAAGTTAGAAAATGATACGTATTGTGAGAGTTTCAATCTAAGGTACTCAGCCAAAGTCCTGTACAACCTTTCTAGGCAAAACATAATGAAAGTTGTGTATTCTGACATCATTCATGACTGTAAGATAGGTTGAAACGTTAAACTTCAAACTCGGGCGATGGTCCCAAAAGACTTTATTTTTGCACTCTTGATTAGTTGTAGGTTCCTTAAATTATGCAACTTACAGGGATGAGATATTTTCAAGATGGCTGCCGGTCTACCTGGTCTTAAATCAAGTAGCCCGATGATATATCCAGGAAACCGAACATCTTAAAATCCAGTGGCCCGTCGGGGTACCACTTTTCGAAAATCCAGTAGCGCGAGGCAAAATCCAAATTTCCATCCCTTATATCTTACTAATTTATGTGTTGCTTAATTGTCACTTTCATTTATATAGTGATGGTGTGCAAAACGTCATATGGTGTTTTATTATTGGATTGTTAAATTAGAGCAACCATTGTTTTGTCTTTGAATAAAACATGAATACTTAGATTTTTTTGTTTCATTTATCTATGGTAGTTTTGTATAAGATGGACGGACACATATGAAGAAAACAATTATAAAATATGTCTGAATTTTATTGTTAACGTATAAAAATTAATTAGTATCAGAAATACTACAAATATCACTTATAAAATATTACAAAGTTTACGTCATTCGAAATATAGAACTAAAAACTAGCATTTTTTACAACGAAAAACACAATCTACAAAAACTTTATTCACAGGGATAAAGTGGACGAAATTGACCAATTAAATGTACAAAAATCAAAACAATCATTTGCATAGTATTTCAAAGATTCTTTTGAAAACATTTTATAGTTAAAGACCACTACCAGGAGATTTCTATGATTTCAATATTCGCACGCTATATTTATCAACATTAAAATTAAGCCTACATATATCCTAAAAATCGATTTATATTGCATAGAATAACTTCATACTTCAAACCATTCGTATAAAACCTTACAACTGCACTGATTTTGATATTTATTTTAAACATGATTGTATTCCTCTACCTTAATTTTTTTTTAAAACAAAGAATTGTTTATTTATATCACAGAATACAAGTGAAATTCAGGTTTATAATAACTTTGGCATGAAGTAAATCACAAATTTTGCCAACATGATCAATTTCGTATGACATTTTCTATATCTACATAAATCGAACCACACAAATCACTTAACTTCAGTCGCAAAACAAGAAATGTTGTTATATTACAGATAAATTTGGATAATTCTTCGCAAATAGATATATTTCATTAATATTCACAGATACATAATTAAACTTGATTTCAAACTATTCTCAACTTTAATACAAAGATTAAAACAAGATCATATAACAAACAGTTCTATGGCTACGTACAAAATTCGTGAGTATTGCTCGAGTATTTTAAAATTCTCATCACTACGTGTGCATTGAATACGCGTCCTGATATTAACTCGTAATAAATACAAATAGATTAGCACCAGTTTTAAATTAAATTATTAAATATACACATGTACAATATGGTCATCATCAAACAGAGTTCACAAATAAACATCTTGAGGATGTATTCCTATCAACCTCAAGTTTTATGTCAGTTCAAAAGGTTTAAAGAAAAGTGGTACAGGTCTAGTTCCTTTATTATCGCCCTTTCCAAATCCACACTTTAACGTGTTGAGTCACCATGTTGAATTATATAAACTGGGATTTCTTATCACGTGGTCTATGCTACTATTTTAATTAGCAACACTTAAGGATTGGATGACGCTTGCGGTTGCTATGAAGAGGAGTTGTGTTGTGATTGGCTGAACATGTGCTCGCTCGAGAGCAGGTGCGATGGTACGTGCCATAACAGGTGGTGCGCGCACTGCACCCAAATACAGTAAAAACCTGGAAACCGGACACCTGAGTTGACCATAAGACGCCCTAGTGAGCCGTGTAGTGTTTTTTATTCAGTCACTTCTTCACTGTTTTAGACCATTTATAAGCTGTTTTATCCAGACACCTAGCTAAATCGAGCGATTTGGCACAGTGTCCTAGTTCGAAGACCTCACTTAGTTTACGGTCCTGCTTGGTCCTAAGGGTGTCGGGATCCAACTGGTTTTACTGTCACTACCTGCTGCTCACAAGGGAGGGCGTGTAGCGCGGCGACAGGGCGCTACTTCCGCTCGAGGTGCTCTGAAAGTGGGCGATAATAGTGATTCATAAAAAATATATGAGCGATAATAGCAGAAAATTTCAGTGTAGGCAATAATGTAAAATCAGAGCAGGATATATAATAATGAGGACTACTTCCGCTCGAGATGTTCTGAATGTTGGCGATAAATATAAATATGAAATCAACGAGCGATAATACAAGACGAACAGAAAATACTCAAAGGTGTTCTTAAGGGACACCTCATAATGTATTATCATTGCAGGCTATATCATAATAAGAACGGGTTTATCTTGGAAAAGAACTTAATAGTCTGCAATATCAGGGTGTATAAAATATACTATCGAGTGAATGACATGATTCTATAATATACTGAAGGGGGTTCATGGATATAATAAAATCTCACTTAATATGTACAAAATACTTCATTAAACTTGTTTGGTTATAAATAAGTTTATCGTCTAGAAAGTAACCACAATAGAGTTAATATCCCTTTAAATCATTAACTATTTAAAAGGATTCTTTATGATTACATGCGCAATAGGATGTGTAGAGTCTAGGTTACGAGAATAGATTCTAACACATTGAATTAAATGTGTAAATAAATTGGTGATCAGATACATATTTAACATGTATGCTCGTGCAGTGTTATTTATGAATGCATCCTCAAGTTACGGCACATATGCATTTATTAATTAACAGTGTTTATGACTCTAAATCGAAAATGTACAATGATGCGTTATCAAATATACAATTATTTTATGATTTTTTTTTTATTAAAACACAAAAGATTGTGATAATGTATTGAGTACTACATGTATATTATGCTTGTTCTGACATTGATGATAGAAGGATATTGAAGTTGAATTATTTTAAAATGTTAAGTGTGTAAGACATTTATGTGCATTGATAATATATCATGCAGATACCAGACGGCCAGGCGTACCTCAGTATTCAAGCCAGTTTTTATCCTAAAATGATTACAATTTAATTTATTTTTGAACAAATATACGAAAATCAGTTGGTATACGAATGGAAAATGGTGAAGTTTATCATTTTCTTGGCTTCTAAATATATTGATACAAGCTTGACTTTTTTGTTGAAAATTACACTTGTACCTATCTTAGTCAAGTCAAATTGCGCAGTCTATTCTTTTATTTAATAATTAATTAAATTATACACACCCTCTTTGATTTTGGCTTGATCATGGCAACCTCTTCTATAAAACTGCTGGGAACTAGACCTCGTTTTCCGTGCACCTGCAAATCAATAAATCTAGTAATCAATCCATCAAACAATCAATATATAATTCAAACAATCGATATAGGAATGATATAATATCCAAAAGGAGGGAGATTCCACCGAACAATATTTATTCAACCGAAAGAAGTGAACATAAAAGACACTTCTTACTTTTTCCAATGTATAATTGGTATGAAATTTTTATCAAACGTCGTAACATCATGACAATCGCTTAAACAAAATTCACAACAATTTTCAATCAACAAACAATCCTTACTTTTCCAAAGTAATATCCGTCTTGTCGCTGGTCGCCATAGACAACAATGACGTCACCAGTGCGGAAGGCCACTTCCTGTTTGACGCGCTCCGGGTTCGGAGACTGCGTTTCCGGGTTGTAGTCGTAGACGGCCATGAACTGTCGTAAACAAAAGGTCAAAAAGGTCATATAAAAGGTCAACGATGTGAGAGAAGGACGGCTTCCTGTTTGACGCGCTCCGGGATCGGAGACTGCGCTTCCGGGTTGTAGTCGTAGATGGCCATGAACTGCAAAGGTCAACAAAGGTCAGATAAATAAATTTGAAGGTCAACATTGTGAAAAAGAGGAAGTCCACTTTCTTAATGACGCGTTCCGAGTTCGGAGACTGCGTTTCGGGATTATAATCATAGACGGCCACGAACTGCAAAGGTCAAATAAAAAGGTCATATATAAAACAATGTCGAAGGAGGAAGGCCACTTTATATTTGACGCGCACCGGGTTTGGAGACTGCGCTTCCGGGTAGTAGCCATAGACGGCCATGAACTGCAAAAGGTCAATAAAAGTCAACGAATGTCATATAACAGGTCAAAAATTCACATTAAAAGATCAACAATATGAAAGGCAAAATGCTACATTGTAGTCAGTTATATCACTGTCGAGGTCACCCATTTACTGACCGGCTAGTCTAATAAAAAATTCCGCGTGAAATTCATGTTTATATATTTTTTGTATTTTTTTTCGATTTTTTTTAAAATTTCCACACTTACCGCTCTGCGTTCGCCGTCCAAATGCGCCGAACTACGATCGCCTTCGCTCCAACTATCCTCGATCATCGAGGCACTTCCGGTGTTCGATCCCCCGGCTTCCGGGAGTACATCCTCGAAGACCGTATCAACGATCGCGGACACGAGGCCGTTATCGCCTAGGGTTTGGAGACTGAAGGTGTGAGGGCGACGCAGATTGAGGTTCTCGACGAGGGCTTTGGTCATCAAGGGGCTGGAGACGTGTTGGCGCTCTTTGTTGTTGATGTAGATCTGTGTGTGTGAAATTTAACAATGGGGTTCGTGTTTAAAAAGGTGTTTATGTATGGTGCAATTATGGTTTTAGCTTTGAATGATATTCAGTTTTGAGTGAAAATTTGAAATAATTTAAGTAAGATTTTCTCAATTTTGGACTTGATAGGTTGTTGTACACATCACTTCAATACCAAAATTCAATAAACAATCCGATTCACAAAAAAAAATCCAAATTGTAAATATCATATCCTGCGAAAGTAATAATTCAAAATACAAAATAAAACTTCCGGTCACATGATTTTATCTATTTTATCTTTACCTTATATCCGGTCACGTGCACGCCATTACTCCTCGACAGCTCATCAAGCGCGGGCGCCCGCCACTCGAGCAAAACCGCATCATCACCAACCACGCGGGCAACTCGCAATTGGGTGGGCGCCGCGGGCGTCAAACCGGATATAGACCCACTTCCGGTTGCGAAGTCAGTTCCGGAAGTAGCAACGGCGAAGGGCGGCGGCGTGCTCAGCGGCGTGCTGCGTTGGGAGACCCGGAGGGAGATGGAGGCTGCTTTGTGGGTGAGTTGGTGTGTCCGAGGTTGGTGTGTCCGAGGGTGGAGTGTCCGAGGAGGAGTGTCCGAGATGTGGAGATTTGGAGGTGGAGAGTGAATAGATGGCAGGAGCAGGTGGAAAGGCGGCGCAAAAGGGGAAGATGCAAAAACAAACACAGGTTTTAACACATGATGCACATTCAGGGATTTAGTTCGTATTTTATCAAAGGAAGGTTCTTTTATTATCTAGCTAATATGGTTGCATTTCATTGCTATTTCATTCAAAATGTTTCAATGAACAAACATTTTTCTAATTTCTAGTTTTCCATATTGATTTCTCCGTAATCCATGCACAATGCGAAAAATGTTACCTTGATATATCTATGTTAAACTCTATTCTAATGTGGACTCAATTTGAAATCTAATTGCAGACAATATTTTTCATAAGCCTGAAAAGCAAAAATATTGATATTCGCTTGCCCTTTCTTTTGATTTCTTAATCCAAATTGAATCCACATTGAACAAGATACATTTTATGCATAATTATCACACTAAGTAAATTAACGAGAACACCCATCAATAACAATTTTGAAACATAATTCTACAAAGTTGTTACTTTAATTTTTGGTACACCATCAAACAGAAATTGAATTAAACACTATAGTATTCGAACAAAATGCGATTAAGTTACATAAACTAAAACATTAACACTCCTGTCCCACAAATCACACGGACACATTCGATTCAGTTACAAGCACTACTGCCATTTCTTAGGCAATGGGACCCAAAACGTGTCAAAAGTGGGAGTTGTTTGTCTTGGAGCTAGTTTCGGACAAATGAAAACCGCTTTATTTTCTTCGTGAGATGTCTCATTTACATCGGAAAAGTTTTCAAAACTTGGAATGACGTCAATATTTGAAGGGGGAGCATGGAAAACTGGGGGTGGAAACTTTGGTTCTATTGCCTGGTTTTCATCCGGGGTTGATACCCAGTGTTGGTACCCAAATTGTTCATCCATACCCACACCGTGGTACCAATGGGTACCTGTTTGATCTACGTACGCGGGAAAAGATGACGTATCATAGTGAACAGTATCATGGTCGGGAATGTCTATCGTAAGGTTGGTTTGTAAATCGTCGGAATATTGTGAATTGTTCCGAATGTTTTGCGGTATTTTTGCGCATGCGTTGGCGTCGGAATTATCCGTTTCGTTTCGAACGCAGAATGATTCATATTCGAGACGGCCCGAAAGGTCACTTAGGGTAGTTCGAGAACTCACGTCGTTGGTTTGATTAGAATTCATATCATTTGTGTTAGTAGAATATGCTTCAAAACCACAGCACTCCGATTCTTTTCTACTCTGGCTACTAAAAAAGCTGAAACAATCGCATTTCGCTTTGGGTGTCACACACTGAACATTGGAATCTTGCAAACTAGAACAGGTCAAACTTGAACACTTTTCTGAATGCATAAAGGCTCGATGATGGTCTAAATCTATAAGTCCCTCATTCCATATCTGCTCTTTTTCTTGATGATCACCCGTAACTGTATTCAACTTAGGATTCCCTTGATCAGGGCACTTTGCAAAGATTGTTTGAATTTCCTCATCTTCAGTGCTATAACTCGAATTTTCATTTGAATTAGGACGGTTACAAGTGGAATGCCTTTCCAAGTATCCCTCCCAGAATTGGCCAAAATTTTTAATTTCGGTAGCCATGTATCTATTTTCGTCTATCATGTCTTTGTTTTCTCTGATTATGTTCTTAAAATCGCACAAAAGCGACTGTTTGTCTTGTTCAAGGGACGTCCCATTATCTTGTCTTGCCATGGTTTGGTCAAATTGATTGTTTCCGCGCAATGGTGGAGCAGTGCCCGCTTTTGATACTGTGTTATCACCCATTTTGTTTGATATTACCTTATCGCTCATTGGTACTTCTTTATCGTCCACCTTTTCCTCAATGTTACCCACTTTTTCTGGATATACGCCCACAATTTCCTGATTTTCGCCCACTTTTTCCTGATTATCACCCACGTTTTCCTGATTATCGCCCACTATTATTGATTTCTCCCCTTTTTCGCCCATCATCTCACCTGTTTTCAAAGCCATGCCGCTACCATGCGGTGAAATAGCGCGAAAAGTAGCCGGTTGGCTGTTTGGTCGAGAACGAGGCTGCAAAATTGGCGGGGCGCGCCGGAAGGCGGGATGAGCCAATGAGAGGGATTTGGAGCGCTTGGTTGCGGCGCGGGGAAGAGAGTGGCTCTCATATGAGGTGGAGGAGGAGTGAGGGGGATGAGTGGCAAGGAGGGACAATGGGGGGTCGGCTGGAAATGGGAAGAGGGAAATCAGAAAATCAAATTTGAAGGATTAGAAATAAATTGAATTCGTTGTGCTAATAAATCACAGACACACAAATAAAACGTGACGAGAAATCTGAAAACACTTTAAATAACAACATTTTTTTAGCTGATACGTTATTATTTTAAAAATCAAGTTCCACAAATGATTAAGTCTCAAATCAAATCTTAACCTTAAATGATTTTCAAAATCAAGCCATTATAGTTTTAATATCAAACAAAAAATCAAGCAAACCAATCACACATATTTATCTCGTAATTACCAGTTTGTAATGTAAATAAAAAATATAAGTATTCATGATATTGGTGCGTCACGGCATGTCAGATTGTGTGCATAGAAAAGCTAATCTCAATCACTCCAAATATTGCTTTAATAAAAAAAAACATTATATAATAATATTAAAGAAAAGATATATATAACACTTATTGAAATCATACCTGCTTGGTTAGGCAGTGT
>LQRL01174216.1:21459-34611 GCA_001703475.1 Hydroides elegans
CTGCTTGGTTAGGCAGTGTTTGTGACCTTGTAAAATTGGCGTGCACCTGCACATTAACAGGTTCTCCACTATTACCCATCATGCCTTGCGGCGCAGACGACTTCCGCTCACGCACTGGTTCCAAATAATTCACGGGAACCAGTCCGACTTTGCCGTTACACTGTCCCTCTAAATAACCCTTGGCATCCACAGTACCAAGGGCCTTCACTATGGAACCCTCTTTGAGCGATAATTCGCGATGCAGATGACCGCTACGCGAATAATGGCGCGGATCGTAGTCTTTTATGGCACGGTATAACTGCGCATGCGTGGCGTTGGCAAGGCCGCCATTTTGGTTGCTAAGGGCATTTGTTTGGTTACTAAGGCCATTATTTTGGTTGCTATGGTTGAGGTTTGGAGCGTGTGACAAGGAGATGGGTTCTTCTAATTGCGTGACAGGTGTTAAACTGGCTTGTGGTGGCAGCAAATCGGCACCGGAAGTGGAACCATTCGATAAAACGTTTGTGCGGATGACTTTATCCAATGAGTTATTGAACGCGGATGAATCCAAAGAACTACTTTTCAACGTTTGCTGCTGCTTTTGAGTCACAGCTTTGGTAACACGTGGTTTTACGACATTGTTATTGTGGTTGATAAAGTTGGGATCTAATAAGTCATCCATATCGCTGTTTGATTGGTCACTTCCGCCACGCGGTGAGCTGTGATTGGATGAGACAGATCTGTGACCTTGACTTTGACCTGATTTGTTTGATTTTAAGATCGTCTGCAGGGGAGGTACTTCAGAGGCTTTGATTTCCTTCTGTAATGGAACAAATAATAAACATATTCATTTAACAAGGAAATAATGTGAAGATTAGTACTGGATATCGATAACAATTGACATAGTTCCTTAAATGGGAGCTCATATAATATAGTTTAAGAGTCATTTAGCCTTAATTATGAAACAATGGCATTCATATTCCCTAAGCAATGTTTTTATTTATTTGATGAACACGTGCTAATCTATATCTCAAAGTTATATTTCCAAATCCATAGACAATAAACCAAACAAACAAACGAACATACGTCCAAATCGGCCATCATATTGGACGTCAGCGGCGATATGGGTCTTCCATAATCTTTTTATTTTTTTTTGTGTAAAAATAGAAGCTAAATAATATAACAAACGAACTTACGTCCAAATCAGCCATCATATTGGACGTCAGCGGCGATATAGGACGTCCATAATCCTGCGCCGCCGCAGCTACAACCGTATCAGCCGCCCGTATGACGTCACTGTCTTCCTCGTAACGTCGCAAGACGTGCGAGAGACGTCGAATGAGTTCGTCGCGCGCTTTGCATTGCTGTGATAGGCGTAGGACTTTGGCGCGTAATGGGGTGAGTAGTGTTTGTGCTTTGCGTTTGACTTCCTCCATCGCTTCATACTGGTGGCAAGGGGAAAAAAGGTATTATAATAAGATAAACATGTTCTTTTTGGGAGGGGTTGGGCGAAGACGTTAATCTGGGTGCTAAGTGGGAAAAAGCGAGTTCATGGGGGTATAGTCTGTGCTTTGTGTTTTGCCTCTTGAATGGCTTCTTACTGGTTGACGAGAGAAAAAAAAACATGAATTTAAGAAACAGGGGTTTTGTGAGTGTCAAGTTGAAAGACCAAAACATAAAGAAAGTCGACTATGTTCCGTTTCATTCATTTTATAGTATTATATGAAGTCATTTTGGGGTGCCAGGACGTTATTTTGAGGGTTGTGGTAAAAACCGAGATTATTGAATATAAACAAGTCTATGATGCAAAACAAACAGTCGAAAGACAATTAATCATTTTGGAAGTCTAAATTATTTAGGTTTCGTTAATAGAGAGAATTTAATCAATCAAATAAAGACTAATCTTCTTTTGAACAGATTCCAACCCTTTGATAAATTTCTCATCAAAACTTCTTATTTCTCTTTTTATTCAAATTCCTAACCTGTTCTTTGACTAGCTTGAATTCACTCTCCTGCTGACGTAACGATAGGTTTTCGCGCTTAAGGCCGTCGACGGTGTGCCGCAATTTGGCGTTGTCCTTGGTCAGCTGACTCTCCACTTTGGCCTAGAAAGGTTTAAAAGTAAAAGGTCAAGGTCATTTCCTCAATACATAGACAAGCTCCATTTTTTCTTACCTTTGACTCGTTTGTGACTGCATGTTTAATAATTCATCTTGTATAAAGATAAATATATAAAAGCTGGTCTCTGTTCACAATGATGTAAGCTTTCAGGTTATGTTTTATTCTACTCTATATAACTACTACGATATGCATAAACAACAAATATTTCTTCCATATTTCTTCCAGATTTCGGTACAGGTGTGTTTATACCCTATTTCGTTTTTGAAAAAAAAAAGCTATTTCAAAAAGTTACAGTTAGCCAAAAATATAATCGGTTAAGGGTTGTTTCTAAAACGATTGCAGAGAATCTGCACAAAAACACCAACTGACCTTTTCTTTGACCTCTGCACTAAGTGCATTGACCTTGACCTGCATATCGTCATTGTTGACACTAAGGGCGTCGAACTCGGCGACCTGGAATCGAAGGTCAACGACCTGCTTCTCGAGACCTTCTCGCTCTTTGCTGACGTCGGAAAGGCCGCGGTATTTGCCTTCAAGTTCCTCATGCTGTGGGTCCAAATAAGGGAATATATTAGAAGCCTTCCAAATAAGGATGTTTGTTTAAGGTTAATTGTCCAAAAAAAGGAACGTTTATATTAAAAGGCGTCCAAACATGGAAAGATGATAATTTTCCAAATAAACAAGACAATCGTGGATTGCATATCCCCCGCCCCGACTTTGAACCTCGTCATACGGGGAGCAGCACCTGGCCATACGGGAAGCTATTCCTCTTTTTTTCTATACAAACTGTTTAAAATGTATTTCTTTTGCGAAATCGAAAAGGTGTCGAGATGTTTAAAATGCAACGTTCTTCTCCTCAAACGTACGACCAAACGTAAGCATGTGATTATATTAGTAACTATTGATGGCTTGCCAGAAAAATTAAAACTTTAATTGCATGGAGGAAAAATGATATCAATCGTCAAATAGCTTGCATTGGCTAGGGTTTCATTGGTCTAATATGCCTACCCTAAGCAAAACCACAACAATCCGTTTTTTGGATAATTCGATATGGAATACATTTACTTTCACATTAAAATATTGCCAAAATAAAGTTGAGATATCATTGGTAGTGTACATTATCCCGGCGTGGCCGAATGGATATAGTGGTTGACTCACGGCTGGAACGAGTTGACAATAGCACTGACCAGACGGCGTGAGTTCGAGCCCACTATGGAGAGCACACATGTGGTCGACATTGTTTTTTACGGAAAACGACTAAGTCCGAAACTTCATTTTTTTTCGAACATTTCAAAAATAACCTTGCAAGGCACAGCTTTGGTATATATTCTATCCAGCTGTGGTGTTTCATCCACCTACAGTGAACAGTAACTGAGATATCGCCTGGACAAAACTATCACGGAAAAGGACTAAGTCCGAAACTTCAAAAATCGCCAAAATTACATTATTTTCGAAAATTTCAAAAATAACCTTGCGAGGCACAGCTTTGGTATATATTCTATCCAGCTCTGGTGTTTCATCCACCTACAGTGAACAGTAACTGATATATCGCCTGGACAAAACTATCACGGAAAAGGACTAAGTCCGAAACTTCAAAAATCGCCAAAATTACATTATTTTCGAAAATTTCAAAAATAACCTTGCGAGGCACAGCTTTGGTATGTATTCTATCCAGCTGTGGTGTTTCATCCACCTACAGTGAACAGTAACTGAGATATCGCCTGGACAAAACTATCACGGAAAAAGACTAAGTCCGAAACTTCAAAAATCGCCAAAAATTACATTATTTTCGAAAATTTCAAAAATAACCTTGCGAGGCACAGCTTTGGTATATATTCTATCCAGCTGTGGCGTTTCATCCACCTACAGTGAACAGTAACTGAGATATCGCCTGAACAAAACTATCACGGAAAAGGACTAAGTCCGAAACTTCGAAAATCGCCAAAATTACATTATTTTCGAAAATTTCAAAAATAACCTTGCGAGGCACAGCTTTGGTATGTATTCTATCCAGCTGTGAAGTTTCATCCACCTACAGCGAACAGTAACTGAGATATCGCCTGGACAAACTCATCTGGACGGACGGACGGACAGACGGACAGACGGACGGACGGACAGACGGACGGACGGACACGGTGCGTTTCTATATCCCTCGCCCCAGCTAGGGAGGCGGGGGATAAAAATTATTACACAAGTAGTTCTATGCAAAATATGTAGGTAAAAGGCCAAAAAATAAACGCTATTAATGACACTAAATATACAAGGTACAACAAATTTTGTATGAATAATTATATTCAAACTTTTAAAATAGGACAATTGTAAACATCGATATACCATAATATCTCTTTTTTTTTACACATGTACATACATGACTATTGTATAGATAAGAACAAAGAACTTTCTGAAGAAGATTCTGTTGTTTTACACTATATAATGTGTATAAATGCTCAATTTAATAGAAAATTCAAAGCCACCATACACTCTGGAATTAGCTCATTATAAATATAGGGTCAATATATTATGATGTGCTCGAAAAAAAGACACACGCGTGTTGAATTCTTGAAAAAAAAAGTGTTTTGAAGGATTACTCATGCTTTTCAATATGTTATAGACCATTTTTTAAAACTTATACCTTTTTAACTTGGACCGTATTTAGAAATTATCCTTATTGTCATTGCATCGAAGTATTAATATGGGATACATGTTTATACCGAATTTTAAACAATTCTTCAATATTTCCGCAATTACCTCTTGTTTCAGAGCAGTGTGCTCTTGGAGAAGCTCATTGAATTGACGACTACTGTTCTTCAACTTTTCATTCTCTCTTTCCAGTTTCGAGATGGAATACTCAAGTTTGGCTTGCGAGTCTTGTACATTGCGACAATCCTCTTGCCACTTGCGAAGCTCTTGCGTTAGTCGGTCTACTTCATTATTCTATTGTGACGTCATAATTAAGGGATCGGATCGGTAATTTTTTTTTCATTGTGACGTCATAAGTGAGTGGTCGTGTTAGTAGGCGTTTCCATTGTGACGTCATCATTGAAAATTCGGATGTACATTGAATATGTACGCGCGCAGAGTTGATGAGAGCGGGAGCACAGCAAAACACAAAGCGCAAAATGCAAAAAATAAAGACAGAGTTACACACAAAATATACAGTTAAGTAGTTTTATCATTCGTTTAAAGGTAATGTGCAAAAAACAGCAACCAGAAACTATATGTGGTATTAAATGATACATGTTGTTTCGTCAAAATTCCCTTGCCAAAAATTGTTTTAATAATAGAAATAAAAAGTAAAGAGTTAGTAAAATTGATGTTCGTATAAACCCTTAATTCCCATATTATTTAACAAATATATTTTATAGCTTGCAACATTTACAGAGCTATTGCAAGAAAAAATAGCTGATAAATGGCAAGAAAGCATATATAAACTTGTACAAAATTGGCATATTTTTACATTAAAAAAAAACAGCGTATTTGTGCAAATAGTAAATAGGAAACGAATAAGTGTTTGAACATACACATGTAACATGAAATATACATCATAGATTTGACACCAAACGTTTCTTCCCTCAAGGATGTATGCAGTTAACAAACCAGTGATTGCAAACTCCCAAACAGTTGTTAATGGTCAGTATATGGATATAATTGATTGTATATATATACTTCCTATAAAGTGAAGATCCCAGAATATGCATTCCTCCATAATACAGACATTTATAAAAATGGTAATATCCAAAACACCCGTCGTACCTTAGCAGTGAGTTCCTTTTCTTTCCGCTCGACTTGACCTTGAAGGTCAGTGACCTCAGGATCAGGAGATGTCAAACTCAAGGTCACAGCTTTATCAGACTGAAAAATAAGATGGTCACAGGTCAAACTCAAAGACAGCTTTATCGGACTGAACATTTAAAAAGGTTTGAGGTCAAATAAATCACAATGAGGTTTTGTTCAATTTCACGTCTTATTCTCTATGTTTCCATGGTTTTATTCTAAAGTGGAATTATGCTGCAAATATCAAGTCTTCTAGTAACGGATTGTCTTTCAATGTATATCTTTAAAATGTTAAAATAGAAATGTTTATCAAAATAGTATGTTTATGATTGACAAAAACCCATCAATCTGGTAAGCTGAAATGATTCATGAGCTAATGGATGATAGGCTACTATGCCTTTGGTATTAAAAACGAATAACTATTGTTTTAAAATGTGAAAACGTCTAAGATAAAACATGTTTTTCATTGGCAGCAATAAATGCATTCTCTAAAGGGTGAAGACACACATTCCAAAGCAAAGATAATGGCAGACAAAGTACGAATAGTGATGTTTTTCATAAATAAATAATTACCCCTCAAACGACGTAAACCAAGTGATTCATTTCTTTTCAAAAATAAATGAATATACTCTCAAACAATTTATCATGCGTTTGCTGTTATCTTCATTTAAACAATTAAAACGAACAGTGAGCAAATCAATTAATAGTAAGAAAGTCCATGCTCATCCGATGATCAAATACTTAAATTGTGATAAAGAAACACATTTAAAATATATTAATATTGATATTTATTCCTCTTACCTTTCGACAACAATTTTGAAATATGGGATTTACAAGGGTGAATTTGCACACATCTATACTATGTGAGAGACAAACATTGTTTTGAGGGTTGGAATCATCTTAAGCCTTTGTCTGCCATTGTTATGAAGCGTGTAATCAAAGTTAATATTTCAAATAATATTTTCAGTTTTTTTTTTCAGATTTTCAGGTGTTCATTTTTTTTCAGATTTTCCGTTTTTATTACGTTTGTTCTAGTTAATCAACAGTCATATCATAATAACATTCGCAGCATTTATTTTCTAGTATTTTCGAATATTACTCGTTAAACGTTCTATGTTCTTATATCTATTTAATGAGGATCTTCCATAATTTATATATAACACTATTAAAGATGTCAAGATGAGAAAATAAATAATTTCCTTAAAATAAGAACCATGCACAATAATCAGGCTGCCGTAATGAGAAGAGTTATGAATTATATCGGCGATAACATGAGATTTAATTCCACCCACCTGCTGAGCCTCGATTTGAGAAACTCTTTCGCGCACGCTCTTGAGTTCTTGTTCCTTCAAAGTCTTCTCTCGTCGCTCGGCGTCCAACTTCCTTTCCGTTTCCTTAAGCTGAAACAAAAATTATGATTTTAATTGGTATAAAAAAAGTAATTGAGTGATTGAGATTGTAAATAAGTGATTGAGTCTTAACTTAATTGAGCGAGTAAATGGTGGTTTTGGGAAGATGATAACCCTACAACTTGTGAGTTTCGTCTTAACGAACACTTTTGACGGTATTTTAGATCGTTATCTATCATATTGATATTCGCAAGCAGCTTACAAATAGAGTTAATATAACATCTCCTTTTTCCTTTAACAAAGCTTAAACTTTGACCTTAACCTTACCTGTGATTTGACCTTGGCCAGCGCCTCGGCTTTGACCTCCGCCTCCTTCCTTTCACCAATCTGCCCATCTCGCTTACGTATTTCCGCTTCCAAATACGCAATCTTCTCACGCATAATACCCCGTTCTGCATCGCCATATCCGCTATCATCCGGGATACTATCGAGCGAATGCGCCACGTGACCTTGTACCTGCGATTTCGCGCTCGCGAATTCGCCGCGATCGGCGGATTGCGTTTCGCGAACGGCGTGTAGCGATGTGACGCGAACGCGCTTGATCGCGCCGCTTTTCCCGTCGTCCTCTAATTCCGACGCCTCGTCGGCGCTTGGTAAATAATACGAGTCGGCGCTCGGGCTCTGCAGCGGGCGACCGGAAACGGCGGGCGGGACGGATACCGGAAGTGGGGGCGGAAGTGAACCTTCGGCGCTCGAATCCGAACTGTATCCGGTTTGGGCTCCGACTTCTTTGTCGAAGTTGACGGTTACGGTCATTTCTTCGGTGTCGCCTGGAAATAAGAGCAAAATAAAATATATGATTTAAACCATGTTTAACATTTTTACACATTTAGGCACATAGAATAGTCTTAGTTAAATATGAAACCAACCATTCCTTTAACGTTATCACTCTAACAAAGTCAAAGTTCTAGCTTAAATTGTAAAGATATCAATATAATGGCATTCAGTACATACCAGGTAAGATTGAACCAACATAGTTTTATTTTTCAAAAGATTTAAAGTATATTAAGCAAATGAAGCTAACCTAAACACAAAATAACCATAGTCAAAAATAAATGGCTGAAATGTCAAAAATAAATGCACTTTAACACTTACCCATATTCCTCTCGATGGCCGACCACTGTGGATGCACAATATCGGATTCCTTGCCAACCGATCGCTTGCGCTCCACTGTGCGCCACAACTGTCGTTCGCCTCGCGCCACTTCGCGCATTTCGACCACCTGTGGTGCACAAAGAATTTATTTTTCATTTTGAGTGTCTTGAGTTGTACATATCATATACACGTTCTTCCCGCCTTATGTCGTGGAATAACATGTACATGTATATGATGTTGAGAGATGGGGAAAAGGTTTAGTTCTTCTTTGGAGCAATGATTAAATCATAGGGATTGAATCTCCTTTTCGCTTCTCGGTTATAGTAAAGTGTTCAAATCGTTTCTTACCATGACTGATAAATGCTTACACACTTTTCCAAAAATGTCTTAGTCAGAGAAAGAAAGAAAGAAAGAAAGAGAGAGAGAGAGAGAAAGAGGCGGGAAAGTGAAAGAAAAGGGAGAGAGAGAGAGAGATATATATATAGAGGAGGTACCGGTAGATATAAATAGGCAATAAGAACTTTAATAGTTGACAATATAAACAAACCTCTGGTTCAGCTGCCGATTCTTGCACCTGCACCGTTGTTGCCACGATAGCCTCATCCAATTCCGCTTCGTCTGCTGCCAAATCACGTGATCGAACGCGCACGCGCGAGACTTTAGTTTCACTCGGCTGCAGCAATTTGACAAAGTCGTCGTATGCCTCGGGGTGTCGGGCGCCCAGATTGCGCAAAGCTCGCTTGAATTCTTCAAAAGAAAAAGAAGGAATATGGAGGTTTAGTTTATGAGCCATTACAAAGAGCATTAAGACGAAAAATCGATTTAATGAGATATGGCGATACCCGTTATTTTCTTGAAATAGGTTACGAAAAGATGCAATCCGTGTCTAGACAAGACAAACTTCGTGTTGCAGAAAAGTAGTTCAGTTTTGTCGTCTTTGTTTTATCATTTGTGACCTGAAGCTGTGTATAACATGTCAAGCGGATCGGTAGAACATCTAAATCTTGTAGTATTTAAAATCTTTGTGTAGTCTGCATCAGTTGACATAAAGTCTTAAAACGTTTTCATTTGTAATCGAAAGTTTTATCTATATCTGTAACGCATTCAATTACAAGTATAAGACAGCAAGTAAAATTATTAATTGAAAGTTATCAAACATTGTATGATATCAAAGGGATTTTCGTGCGTATACAACATATATTCACACATGCGGATAGAATCTGAAAACTGTATTTATGATAAAGGAGAGCTTTTAAAGTGAATACAACATCAACATTTTACGACAACTGAATACAACATGAAATACGTTATCAGAATGTCTAAATACATGGGGACAAAGGAATTTTCATTTCTATAAAACCAAACTCGAATATAAGGCAATCTAATTTTTCTATCGTAAAATAATGAAGTGGTTATAACGGCTGGGAAAAGGGAAGGGGTGTCAATTTAGGGTGAGGTATATCCATACAAGGAAATATATTTTTTTACGTGGATGATTATACTATTGTATACGCCAGGTAGCGATAACTTAAATCATATTCATATTTTGGTGAAAGGCATTTTATCATTGCCAACAAATTCTAATTGATGTTATGATGTTTAATGAATAAAGCAAGCCTTTATACTATGTTTATTTAAAAACTAATTTCTAAACCTACTTTGATTTACATGTAGATGTAAATAGCGAATGAAAGGGTTATGGAAGTATCTTATTTAAGGCTTTAGATGAATGATGAGATGGGGACTAACTACATTCTTTATGATAAAATCATCTTAATTTTTTTGGATATACAAGGGTTTCACGAGACTGACCTATGGTGAAAGTTTGATCTGAAGAAGAAGAGAATCGAGCAAAAACTGTATATACAATATGAAGAAAATACTGAATAAATTGCATGCTTCGTATATATGGACGACATTGTTAAATCAATACTATGTATAATCATTGCAACCATAGCAATATGAATTTATTTATAACATCGTCAGTGTCATATACAAGACAAAATTTATTTTACATAGTGTATGTCAATACAGACAGTGAATTGTGACAAATAATATAGTTTTGCGAAGAGAAAATCATACTTCATTCGTGAAAAAAAGGTTATAAATGTAGGTTTCATATAAGTTGAATTAATAACTAAATTTGAGAGAGAGAGAAAATACTTCTCAAATAATTGAGCATAACAAAACAAATAATATCATTCAGGATGGAATATAATCTCAATAATCATGCTCCTTACACAATCAAATATATTTTGTATAAAACGGCTGTGATTCTATTAGTTTCATATAAAAGGTTGCTATGCGATCATACACCAAGAAAATGGGCTTGCTATAATAAAATCAATATTCATGCTACTTAGACAGTAACTATGCAAGAGAAATGGGTTGCTATGGACAATCTATGGGTTACTAAGTTTACCTGAATTTGTTTCCATCGCATAAAGTAAGTCATCTGGAATATGTGCACACACGACAAAATGAAACAAAATTGGTTGAAATATCATTTTAGGAAAAAGTAAAAATAATTTCAACAGCCGGATCGATGAACTACATTCATTAAATAAAAATTCAGGGACAAAATAAGCTATACGTATCGGATATACATTTGATGCATTGTTTGATGAAAACCGAGCGAACGAACAACAAATTGCATATTTTACGAGAGCCGGAAAAAACGACATCGACAGCTTTAAACATCCTTATTCTATTGAAACATGGTAACCTGTCATAAACTTATGTCACGAATTTTTATTCTGTCAAATATTAACGAATCGCGACGGATCTACTGTTTCACTCACCGGTGGAGAGGTTCTTCAAAGTGTATTCCTCCGCCAGTTTGACCTGTACGGCCTTTGCACTGCGACTCTTCAGTGATAATTCACCGCCCTATGTGAAAAAAAAAAACAATGTAAAAATTGTTTTATCGTCCTATATAAAACTTTTTCTTCATTTATTCATTTTCTTTACAACAACATCGTATATGAATGATATGCTTCATGTTAAAAGCTATTCACTTTTTGATTTATTTATCCAACCTTATCCGCGCAAAAAAAAAATATTTTGAGTCTATGTGATTTGCTTAGGTCCCATAATTTTGTTCGATATGAGACAATTATTGTTTAAAAAAATACTAAACACATGTATCCATTGGAATATGAACTGTTTTAGAGCGCTGTTTATACATACATCTATTTCAATTTATCTGAGTGATTTAAAGAAATGACCACAATACAAGTCAAGGTTAACAATGTTGCTCACTTTTCACAACCCCGACCTACATATACATTGTTACCAATAGTAAGTCAATAATCCATCATTGCGAACTAATTTTACATTTGGTTGCTAAAATGATCAGATGCTTTATGACGAAACCAAACGATAGACAAAATAGACACAAAAGTCGATATATTAGAGCATCATAAGCAAAAAGCTATTATAGGAATGCTCTAACGTTGCTGTAAGCGGTCCGTGAAAATCAATGAAAATCGAATTCTAAAGCGAGATGATTGTTTCATTCAATGACTTTTTTGTATGTGTGTTTATAGAAATATATGTTTGCTTTTATTTTTATGTGTTTTCATGTTTTCAAAATGTAAACAATTTCAAGCATGACTAAGTATTTTTTAGAAGAAAAACTTGAATGGTTTCATTTGATGTTTGTTTCGAATATTTTGAATGTGATTCATTGATTTTCCTCTTTATCTATTTTTTTAATGAAGGGTTTTGTTTTCCTGAATGACCATCCACATTCTCCAACTTTTTGTTTTTTTGTGTGTCAAAAACATAAAAAAAATTGTAACTAAACACCATACAAAGTTCAAATCATTTTATTTTACGGGCGGAATGTTACACAAATTGAAACAGAGTGTCCATCAAAGTGTGGGCCTATATGATGTAAAACGGGCAATATTTAGCTGCACTGATTTCGCTATATTCGATTATATGTGATATTTCATCGATTCATGATTCCTAGTGGTTCTTAAATTATTCAAAGCATTGGCAAGATTGTTTGCATGCGAACTACAAAGGCGACAAAATCGGGTACAATAACTGATCTAATCACGGCGATCGAATATAGGAGATTTGTTGTATATTAACGAAAATGTTTCAAATGAACTAGAGCTATATATTTAATTATAGAATTCACGGCATCAACTGCATGTCAAAAAATATCATTATGACAAGTCGTCAGAATATTGACATTTCACGATATTCAAAGGTCTAAAACAAACGGACAACCATCTTTGCCATTTTCATAGTATTATAACCTAAATTTCTAGGCAAAAGCACACATTTAACTTTGACCTTAAATGTTGACCTTGACCCGTGACCTGAAAATTTGGCCTTTGATTTGATACTCACCTTGACCTTTTCGCGAAGTTGCTCCAGTTGTTTCTTGACATCTTCATAGTTTTGTTTTTGAAGCTCATGAGCCTAAAATAATAAATACACATGGGTCTATATTATGTTTATGGGAAATAGGATTTATTTATTGTGGACTTATTACGCATTGCTAACAAAATCAATCTAAAAATTTAGTTAATTTAAATTTAACTAGAAGGTCAGTGACCTTGGATCCCCCGTGAACTTTAACAATGCGTATATGCAGGATGGTCAGTTTTTACTAAAATTAACTTTGGAAATGACGAACTATTTTCGACAATGTTCAAACGATCAAGATGACACCATGACCAGGCACGACTGCAGACCTTGGTTTATATGTGTATTAAATAAAAAATCTCTCGCTCAATTCCTTCATACTAAACTCGCG
>LQRL01174227.1:5221-17664 GCA_001703475.1 Hydroides elegans
TTTACATTAGAACATGGAAGATTTGGGGGAGGGGGGGGCGGTATCCGGGATTAATGGCAGCAGCGGTCAAGGATCGTGAGTGATATGCAAAGAAATTCGGATTGGATACCAAATGTTTTATTCCGAACAAAAATAATAAATTCCTCGAAAAGGTGCTTCCCTATTGGGCCAGTAGATTTTATAGTTGTACGCATTTACATATTCCATATCGAATATTAGTGAAATAAAATGTGAACAAATGAAACCAAATATTATATACAGGGGAGAATGATTTAGAAGACGGTATGCTGTAATTTTAAAACTATAGCATTAATAAAAAATACATAATTCCTTTTTTATGCGAGGTTTTATTTTTTGTCTGGATAAAAAATGGCATTTGTATATCAAATGTATATTTATTTGACAGTCAAATTACTCATAGATAAATCAAACTACTCATCAATATCCGGAATCACTATAACCCTATAGAAACTCTACAACACAAAACCCGAAAAATATGACAAACAACTTGAACTTTACGAATTGACAAGGGACCACCATTTCCCTACCTCAGGGTCCAGGTGGTAATACAGACCCAAATGGAACCACAATCCGGGTTATATGTTTTTGCTTCCTGGACCTTTTGGCAGCGATTAGTATTTTTGTTGTGAGAGCTAACTATACGGTGGTAATGTCCGAAAGTAAATGCCAATGTCACCGGGCGAGGGAGTGGAATGAGAAATATATGTTTACGGATACCTTTGGGGGAAAAGAAATGTATATTTTACGCTTTTGGGCTAGAGGATGTTATGTTGGTTTGGGGCAATTTTGGGGTCAGACTGTTTATTTTGGTTGGCGTTTGTTTCAAATGTATTTATACTCTCATTTCAAGACAATTAAGATATATAATCAGGAATTTTAGGGGATTTTTTTCTTCAGAATTTATGGTTATTGTTTGGTCAGTGTTAAATAACGGAAGGCGTTTATTTTCTGTTCCAGTACTACAATTTACGGGCTTTAAAGTTTGAAATAAGTTTGAGCTCATTATTACTAAATTCAATGCATACTCCGAAATTATCTATGATAAACACGCATTTTTTCCGATATTGTTGTTTACTTTATCTTTTCACAAATGCCTCACTTAATAGTCTTGATCAGACCCAACGGCCAGAGAATTCCACGGACATCTCATAGCAGGGGATTGAGATGGGGTCAGTGGCTTTTCATGGTCACTCGCCTAATCACTGGGTGATGATCAAAACTCATCACATCATATCACCTGAACGGATTAAGAATAAATACCAAGGGAAGGGCTCCGTGCAACATTGTGTTAAGTCCAAAGTTGATGTGTTTAGAAAAAGTGCATCAAGTGTTTTTAATTGGTCATTTCTTTAAGGATTGGCAAGCGACTAAACGATGAAATGATTATGATCACATTGATTTTGTGCCACTATCAAGTATATAATCATGTGATATGTTGCAATACATTTTGCGAACCATGTTAAGTCAACAAAACACATTGTTGCACGGAGCTTGTTAAGTGTAAATAGCCAGCTCTCCGTGATGCAGGGGTTTGGCGAGTGATTCTGTTATTGTTTTTGTTGCAATGGTGGAATAATTCCGGCGTTGTGTGGTATAGACGGACACATGGAATGCTATGGATGCTATCAAAGACTCATGTCTATGGAGTCTATTTTTGTCTCTTCATCATTGTAGACTGATCATGGTCATAGTTGTTATGCGTGCAAAAACAATTTCGATATCACAATTATTCCATTAAGAAGTACAAAATCCGTTGTAAAAAATCCAATAACAATGCAACTCTGAAATAATACATATAATTTCATAAATCATAATCGCAAGTAATATTTCGAATGAGTATAACATACTGGTAGTTACCATTTGAATGCATCGAATTGTAGAAAGAACACCAAACAAAGTAGGGACATGATTTATTCACAGTATTACGTTTCGTTCAAATAGGTGTTGTAAATTATTGCGCGTACAAACGTGCCATACTTTTGTGGCGGCTGCTACGCAAAAAAGGTGTTTTGGTGAAAAATTAGCCACGTCTGCTCCAAAAAAGGGGTCTGTTTCGATTGAAGGGCTTAGTGCACAATCATTGTTTAGTGCGAAAATATAGTTGTAAGGAAAGCGGCTTTGAAGATTCTGATTTTCGTGAAAGACCTCTTTTTGGCTTAATCTAGATTATACAATGTATATGACTTTGATAAACATTTTGTAAGTACATTTTTAAGTTCATATATGAAATAACAAAAATATGCTTTTAGCTAAAAAAAAAAAACGTGTTTTTTTTTTATTAAACAGGTTTGTGCATTAAGCCCTTCAATTATTTCTACTTACGTTGCATAGAGTACGGCGACCCCTCGATCGCAAGCTAAATAACTGCACTTCATTTGTAAGCAATGGGAGCTTTGCTACTCATTAGGAATTAGCGGCTGAGAAAGTATTAAATATTATTTTGAAAGGGATACAGGCAACAATGTGTGTAGTAGACCCGACATGTTTTGAAGAGTTCCGTCCAATCATATGTTAAGTAGACTCAGTATGTTTTTACCGCTGAGATTTGCTAAACGTCATGTTGGCCCTGATCCGTATCGCATATTGAAATAAGTATTTGAAACAGAACAGAAACCCGATTCTAAAATATCCTGATATACATGTAGGGGATGATGCAGGTACAATTGACTGAGTGACGCTCAGGTACAATATTATTATAGACGACCGTGAGCGACAGTACCAATTTTGGTATAACATTTAATAGCAACATCGGGGGATTTCAAAACCTCGATTCGGAACTTTATACCTTGTTATATAGAGCCCTTTATTTGTTTGTTGTCTACGTTTCTTAGATTGGATCTAAAAAGAAGTAGAGTCTAGGAAAGTTGGTTGCGCTTTTACCATTCGTTAGGAAATAATGTTATTGGATTGTTTTCGAGTCAGTGAATCGTCAAATTCGACCATGTTGATTTCAATCAATGCAAACGTGTGCTGATAGACGTCTATTATTTTTAATTTCATGATTTTACTAAAACGCAATAGATGTAGTTAAAGACGATTAATCTCATTTAACTTTTTTGTATTTTTAACATGAAAGTTGTATTTCGTTCTAGAAAATATTGACACACATCGAGCAATAATTATTAAGTGTTTCTTCTTATGACGCCCTTTTATTTCACTGAAGGTGAAATAAATTCCATATGCGTCTAAAAATCAACTACATTGTTTAGACATCGTCCACTTGTAAAATTCGAATACAATTTATAAAATATTTAAAGTGTGTTCATGAGAGCAGATCCACCAACCAGTTATTTGATATTCTTCGATTTCACGTCAATACTTAGAGACATTGACCTTCCCAAAATGAAAATAAGAGCCTCCTTTTTGCGCCTTTTGGTATCAATAATAAACAAGCAACTTGATTGACCTCCAAATTTATACATTTTGTATCTTCTTCTCACAAAATTCCACAAAGTGTTTCCGGCAAACACATCTTAGCAGCTGATATATCAAATGAAAATTCGCTATTTTTGGGCCGCCGCTTCAAAATAAAGGCACTAGTCCGGATGATTTTTGTTTTGCCCTGAAATATACAATATAAATTACACATAGAGGTCTATTTTGTTTCGTAGATAAATTCAAGAGATTAAACTGAGGCGGTTCATGTTGAACCTCAGCAAATGTTAATATACAAAGCGTATTACGTGGAACTGATAGATTAAATGAAAATGCTATTTTTGGGCCGCTTCAAAATGGAGCCAATAGTCCGGATATTATTTCTTTTGGTTTTAAATTGTATTATTATTATTTTGCGTGTTTCCCCAAATAATAAAAAATAAATAGATCGTATGCAAAACGGGGTTATCGCACTATAATTAAGCAAACCATTTCAGTTTAAGGCAAACGAGGGCCACCTGACCTTTGAACCCTACGAACAAATAATCATCTAATGGTCTAACGTTTACCAAGCAGTTTGTCGGCCTAGGGTATAGACATTGTAAGACCTCGATGCGGGGTTCAATCTCAGGATTTGATATGTCACGTTAATTAAATCAACCTTTTTATGTTTCAGGCCAACGTGGACCGCCTGACCTTCGAACCCTACGAGCAATACAACTTTATCAACATCACAATCTTGGACAACCAGATTCCCGAAAGCAGTAAATACTTTGAAGTGCAGCTCCTCAATCCGACAGATGGAGCTGAAGTCGGCATTGGATCGATAATTAAAATCGATATTCGCCATTCGGATTTTGCGCATGGTGTTTTCGGGTTTCATAAGAATTCGCAGCGCGTTGAAGCATTGGAAACTGCGGAGATGGGGCTCAACCTGGCAAGATTTACGGTAATAATGCACTCGTTCGAGCTATTTATGTGAAATTCGCTAGGACTTGTATATATACCTGTATATATGAGCGCGCTAAACGATATAACATGATTGTGTATGCGTTTGGTGTTAAATTTAGAAAATTGCTACCAATAATATAAATAAATATATAAAATATCAATATGAATATATAATGCATTGTTTTGTATACAAAATTAGGAACAATTTGTAATGGAAAGGAAATTATATCTTGTGTTGCATTTTTTTGATAATTGCAAACCAAATGTATTGCATTTGAACTATATAATAAATAAGCTGACTATGTATCGGCTCTGCAAACGATTTGATTTCTTTTATGCATATTCTTAAATGTGCATCCTTATTTCTAGTTATTCCGCGAAGGCGGCACCATCGGTTCCGTAACGTTGACCTGGCGCGTGACCTCTGACCCCGACCATGACCTTGTGACCCGCGAAGGGGTGGTAGCCTTTGCTGAAGGTCAAAGTGAAGCGGAAGTGACTATTGAAGTGCGATTGGATGCGGTTCCTGAACTCGAGGAAACATTTTCTATCATTATCACACATGTAACGAAGGTAAATATTTCTTTTGAAACCAGAACCCATATTTTTCGCCCAACTTAACCTTAACCAAACCCTAAAACCAATGTAAAAGGTTTGGGAGAAACGTAAGTTTAAGGGTAAGGTTGAAACGGAGAATATGGGCCCAGGGGAAAGGGTCGCTAGAAATGTTATTGTATTTAGGTTGAGTGTATATTCAACGTCGATGAATATCACTTTTGAACCACGGCATTAAAATTCACCATGACAACTATAGAGGTTCTCTAGAATTTTGTTTAATGTACGTGTATTCTTTCCATACATTATAGCATGACTTAAAATGTACAATTATAACGAAAATGATACGGTCGTAGACGTTAAAGGCGAACCCCACTTAAAACATATACACAAATGTATCATTTATGGCTTGGTTATTTTAAAACAACGGTTTCTCTTAGTAAAGAATATTGCGGGCATCTACATTATGTTCTTATCCATGTTTTCATTAGTTCGCTCCTTTCCTATATTCTGCTTTAGGGCATCGTCGGTTCATCGCAGAGTGCCGAGCTTGTGGTGCCAGGCAACGATGACCCTTACGGCTTGTTCATAATTTCACCACTCAACAGACCTATTTATGCTGACGAAGATGATGGAGGTATGACAATGAATGCTTTGTAAATTATCAATAAAACCCTAAAACTAGACTAAATCTATGTATGAGTTCACTGCGGAAATTCATCTTTTTTCGAGTTCAATAATTATATGTAGTGACACGTATACACGTAGTAACACGATCTGATAATGGCCCGGAATGTTTTTAAACTCAACATCAATACCCTGCATTGGTAGTTATAAAAGCATAAGAAAGAAAACGGGACTTGATCAAAAGTCGTATTTACCCCCTGACGTAGCAACAACACTGCCTTAATAACTTTTCCGTAGGAAACTAAAATCAATAAGTATTCTAAAAGTATTCTTTTTTTTCAGTCGTCACCCTAACCATCGAACGCACCTCAACATCCGGTCAATACGGCGCCGCCATTTCCGTTCGGTACACCACACTCTCCCCCTCCGAATTCTACTCCTTCCTCCCTTCCTCCGGCGACCCGCTATCCAACCGCGCCGACTACACCGACTTCAACCAGACGTCCGGTTCGGTGACGTTTGAGCGGGATGTACGTCAGATGACGTTGAATGTGACGTTGCTAAGGGATGACGTCGCTGAGGTGGAGGAGAGTGTGTTTGTGGTGTTGACCGAGGTGGAGTTGGTGTTGGGAGCGGAGCAGGAGCAATATGGTACGAATTGAAATGATTAGTATTTAAGTCATTTTTGCTACCATGTATTTCTATTATAAATTTTATTGATATTTCGTGTGATAAATTATTTGACGTACTTTTATCGTATTATTGCAACATTGTTCTAGAATCATCGTCGAAGTTTCAAGGCTATCTGTGATCCAGAATGATCCAAACATTAGATTGTTTATTTCGTTTCGTTTTTTAACAAATCACTTAATTACAATATTACAAAATCATGCACGCATGAAACCATTTATGTTTTTCCAACCAACAGTTGCCGATTCCCCGCGTCTCGGCCCGTCCATCGATACCTACGCCCAGATCATCATAGAAGCAAACGATGATGCTCACGGCATTTTGGAGATGGCTTCGGCCCGACTAACCGTGGAGGAAGGGGACAGAGGGCCGTTTGTTATGGTGGTGCGAAGAGCTGGTACCTTTGGAATGGTAAGTTTGTTAAGCTCTATATCCTGTTATGATCCCTTTTAATTATCTTGGATGGCTGAAATCACTATAGTGTCCATTTGAGATGGCTTTTGCCAGAGAGACTGTGGTGGAAGGGGACAGAGGACCGTTTGTTATGGTGAAGAGGAAAGCTGGTACATTTGGAACGGTGAGGCATATTAGACGACATTCTGTAATTGTCCCATTAGATCCCATTTAATTACTTAAACCTCTTACTATAATGCCCCTTATTCTTATATGATATTTTAACCATTGCGGGATTTTTCCGTATGTGTTGTGGAGAGCTGGTACCCTTGGAACGGTAAGTGTGTTGAAAAACGTGACTTACTTGACTAAGGACGCGTCGAGTAAAACGTAAAAAAGGTGCATGGATTCGCATAAATCAAATTTATTTTATTATTTTTGAAGATTATGTTTCGTCTTCAATATCAGAACATTTTTTTTCTGCAAAGACAAATTGAAGTCGCTCTGCCAATCAACAGTTGTTTTACATGCCAAAATGATCTTAAATAATGGAGGAATTTCTTTTAAATCACGTGATTCCTCCTGTAAATAAACACGGATGTCTTTAAATCAAAACTTTAACTTTTTATCCGCTAGGTATCAGTGAAATACGAAGTGGTTCAGGGCACGGCGACGTATGGATTGGACTACAGTGTTTTATCAACGGAGGTTATTTTCGCGGACGGTGAAACGGAGAAACATGTTCCAATTGAGATCTTAGATGATGGCATTCCTGAAATTCAAGAGACCTTCACGATTAGGTTCGACAAATAATGCTTATTATATGAATAAATTATAACTGAACAGGTTCGTCATCCAAAATAAATTGAGAAAAAAAAATATGTATGATAATAATAAAGACAAAGTAGTGTACATAAAACACCATTTAGAATCTCGTCGTCTTAATGAATCTTAATGCATTTAATGAAACCCAATCAGCCTTAACCAATCGACATACATGTAATAAGGATAAATCAACTTTTATTTTTCATTTAGTTTTATATTTCACTACCATACCGGGGTGATGATTAAACATGCAAATCCCAATTCCTTTATCTAGGCTTGTTGACGACATAAACGGTGGCGCACGCCTCGGCCCCACCAAAACCCAATCAACCGTGACCATCGCTCTTTCCGACGACCCACACGGTGCCTTTGGGTTCGAATCCGGAAGTGACGTCACAATGGAACCTCCACCACGTGGCGGTGGGGAATCCCCTCTTGGTGGGGAATCCACAGGGGAATTCCCCGCTTTGGGAGGGGAAATAAGGACGGTGGAGATTCCGATTGTAAGGCTTGGAGGGACGTTAGGAGTGGTAGCGGTAGAATGGATGGCTCAGAATGAAGGTACGGAATTATGGAAAATGATTTTTATGTATTTTTGTTTATATGTTTTTGCATCGAATTACCAACAATATTTTTTTGTTTTTTGTTGGGCTCTATTTAAATTGAAACAAATATGGGCTATATATTATCCCGATTTGTAAATAGTAAATTATATTTTTTCTCTATTTCATATTTCAACGTAACTAATGAAACGTTGAGGTTACTTCTGTTCCTATAATAACAAATTCGTTCTACGCGTTTACGATTCCTTACGCTTCATGTGGCAATCTATTTATATATGAAAATATACAAAATGCAATTAGATCTACTGTTTATTTTCCAGGCACTGATAGCCCAACCGAGGACGTGAGCCCGGCTTCAGGAACTGTGCATTTTGTGAGCAACTCTGCGCGCGAAAATATCGTCCTCACCATTATTCCTGATGACCTTCCAGAAGGAGTCGAGGTAAGTTTGGACTAATGAACATTGTATATAAAAGCGATATGCATTTTAATGAACATTGTATACAATGTTCAGATGTAGTGAATAAATAACGTAGATAAATGAACATTGCATATGAATGAACATTGCATAAATGAACATAGGATTTTGATAAATATTGTATTAATAGATATGATTGTATATGAATGAGCATTTTATCACTTAGCATGACTTTTATTAATGAACATTGTATCAATGTACAGTATATAAATGATTATTGTAAGTAAACGCACAGTCATATACCGAAAACATATGCGACATGCTTCGACTCTTTTTATAAAATGTCGTAAACACATCGGTACACACTACATCAAATGTTGATGTGCATTCAATAAGAGAAAACTAATCAACATATAGACCTGTTTGGTATATATTTTGCTATATATTTTTTGTTTGCTATATATTTAATTTGGTTTTTCATAGAACATAATCCTAACCCTCACCTCAGTCAGCAACGGTGGTCGCGTCATAGACACACGATCCACTTTCACGTTGACCATCTTGGCCAATGACAATCCACACGGGACGGTTGCGTTTGCGCAAGAGAGCTATGTCATAGAGGAACCGAACGAGGAGACACTGCAATATGTGCCCATCGAGCGACTGTAAGTGCCAATGTTATAGCCCCCCCCCCTCGATGTAAAGTGTTATACAATACCAAATCATGATATGGTTTATATCATATACCGGGTAGATACTTCGTGTAGGCTTAGATTATCATTGAAATTATATTTGGCATGTGTACCAGATAGTCGACGTCTCTTTTTAGTGCAAGATGGAAGTCTTATGTTGTCAAATAATATTTTTAAACAAAAACGTCTGCGATGAATGCTGAAACTTTCATACTTTCATAACCGTTCAAGGGTTGTTCAAATGTAGGTGAAATCATCAAACTGGTCGTGTTTGATAAAGTGATTATTTTACTTCCATTTCAAAAACAACAACTTGCAAAACATGTGTCGAAAAAAAAAAACATTGAATCTTTCTTTCCATTTTTTTTTCAGGGGTGGCCACTTTGGTCAACTTCGCGTCTACTACTCAGTTCAAGAACTCGATCTCCTGACTGAAATCGCTGATTCAGAAGAAACGGTGTTTGACTTTTATGAGGAGCCACTCGTTGGAAAACCCTTGCCGCTTATTGGTACAAAGTGGAATGTAAAGGGACAGGACGATCCGTTGTCTGTGAGTATATAAATAGTCGATTTATATTGTACACTCTTATTGGGTTCGAATGTATTGTTTTATATGGAATATGTTTGTGATATTATGTGAAATAATAATTGGGTGAATTTTCCAACAAAAAAAAATAGGTGTATCGTCCAAAATAATTTGCTGAGTTGACGAAAAATGTGGATGAGTTGCCAAAAAATTTGAGTAAGTTGACAAGTTTTAATTTGGATGAGTTGTTCTGATACATGTGGCTATCAGGTATAAGATGTATTTATGATCAATTCGCTCCCTATTTTCTCCTGATTCTCAATGCAAAATCATGCACATGTATTTGTTAATTTTCAGGTTTGCGCTTCATTTTGCTTGATGTCTCCTGCATGCCAAGGCTTTGATTACAACGCAAACAGAATTGATTGCAATTGGTTTACTTCAACACAATATGATCGTTTAGATGACAGAACCGGTTATACCTTATATATGAAAAGACTTGAAAAGGTAGGACGAGATACATTTAGATGAAGATAGTCTTTGCATCTGCTTATCTGTTCGTTTTCGATCAGTAAGATGTCTCATATACATAGAAATTATAATATATGGCATTATGAAGGTTTAAATGGAAAACATGGTTTACTCAAAGTAAATATGAAGTCCCGATCACTTCGAGTTAACGAAGGTTTACTGTTTATTTTAAAACAATTTTAAGACAATATCCCAAATTTCGAAAGAGATCTAAGATATACCCCTTTTACAATGATATTTCTCCTAATTTCACTAAAAATTTTAGTCTCAGACTTAAATTTTAGGTTTCTACACATGTATTTACTTTCCATCAAATTTTCAGAGTAACACCCTCTTCAACTCCAAAGCCAGTGTCGACATCGATTTCCTCACAGTGCAGCGTCAGGCCCTGATTATCGACGACGGCGAAACGACGGGTTTGCTTCCGGTGCAAATTTATCCCGATGCCAATCCGGAACTGGCCGAACGTTTCCGAGTGGCACTTTTGGATATTGAGTTGATTGGTATGGGTAATTAAGTCTTTAGATTAGTACTGTATTCTATCAATGAATAACCGGTGTATAACCCGCGGGTTATACACCGATTTTACAAACAAAACACCCTGGTGCGGGTTATACAACGGTGCGGGTAATACACCGATTTTAAAAACATGAAACACTCCATTTTCGATTTTCATGTAAAATAGGGTTCAATTTTGTAATAATTATTCGATACAATATCGGTCAAAATCTTTAATTTAGCCTTTTACTATGTCTTTATAGACTTTATAAGGGAAGAAATAATTACTATCAGCATATGCAAACGTTTTGCATGTGGTTATAGGGTAACATTTACAATTTCCGGAAAAAAAATAGGGTGCGGGTTATACACCGGTGCGGGTTATATACCGAATTTTAAAACATAATTCTTGATTTTCATGGGGTGCGGGTTATACCCCGGTGCGGGTTATACACCGGTAGTTACGGTAATTGTATTTTATGGTATCGTCCATGTTTATAACCAAGCCTCATTGCAAAAAGTGATAGTTTAACGGTTTTAATAACTTTCAACATATCCAACGCACGTCTATTTTAATCTAGACGTTTTTTGAATATGCTTTTGTATCCCATAAACACTAAAAGCATTATGAAATATTCAAGCAAATACTGTTTTCTGAAGAAATTTATCTAAAACTTCTTTATTTTTGATATTCCTTATAACCAAGGTTATTTTATGTATATATCTATCGACATATTTTATTTGCAGGTGATATTCCAAGTGATACACACAACATTCCCCAACTGGGCGATAATAGGCGAGCGGAAGTGGTGATCGCCGCGAACGACGAAGCGCACGGCGTGTTCTATATCTATAGCAGTGACGTCACAGCGATGGAAGATGGACAGAAAGTGGAAGTGGAAGAACGAGAGCGACTGGCGGTGGAACTGGTTGTAGAACGGAGAGGTATGTGGTTGCTGCTTTTCCCTGCCGTGGGATGTGGTATTTCATTTTCACTAACTTTGAAACTTGATTAGTTTAAGATTCTTTCTTGCGTAAGGCATACACTGGTCTGTTGCGGCAGTCTGTTGTCTTGTTATTTGAAACTAACTTGTATTGTAATTGTTTAAAAAAATAGCTCTTAAAATGATGTTGGGGCATATTAATGTATGGTCAGTTGATCATGCAGACACATTCAGGCGGCACAGGCCACTTTATTCGTAAACAGCGATTAGTGATCTTACAAATAGATTGAAGCAACCCATTTGTCTTTGCGCTTTTGTTAGTACCGGGTAAGATCATGAAGCAAGACACCATGTTTCAATCCCGCGGCTTTGTATGCATCTCTTTAGTAATTATTCAATAAACCAATTTAGGACAACACATTATGACCCAACAGTTTGGCCATATCCTAAAATTAAATCACATACTGTAATTAATCTGCCATTTTGTAGGCGGAAGTATCGGCACTGCAACGGTGAGTTGGCGCGTTGTGGAGGAATTGACAACTGCATCACGTGGTTCTGATTACACTGCGGATGGCGCTACGTTGATCTTTGAGGCCGGTGTCACTATGCGAAGTAAGGATTTGAAATTTATCTTTGAAATATACAATGAACCATTTTAATGGACAACTATTTGTTAGGTATATATGTCGTAAAAATTAATGGAAATCCCAGAATGCATATCTCTCGCTCTCTCTCGCTCTCTATCGCTCTGTCTCTCTATATCTCTGTCTCTGAATATCTTCTCTCTTCTCTCTCTCTCTCTCTCTCTCTCTCTCTCTCTCTCTCTCTCTC
>LQRL01174227.1:17829-30330 GCA_001703475.1 Hydroides elegans
AGTTTCTTTCCCCTGTGTTGCTCCTGCAAATAACTTATCTTAGTTCACTTTATTTCCCCTCCATTCAAATTTTAATCAAACCAGCTAATGACCCATATTCTTTTCATTTTTACATTTATAGCCTATATATTATTTATCTAGCTTCATATCCCACCTCTTTAATAATATCTAAACTACAAATTTATAAACTTATAAGAAATGCTTAATCAATCATCAATCAAGCCATTGTCATCTTTATATTTTTGCTCTTCCCTGACAGCAATAACCATCGGAATAGAAGACGACGCTCTCCCAGAAAACGACGAAGCGATCACTATAGAGTTATACAACCCGCAAGGTGGCGCCACTCTCCCGTTTTCTTCGCCGCTAGAGGGAGCAAACCAAGAAAGGGTCACTGTCCTGGTCAAGGCCAATGACCACGTGGCCGGGGTGGTGGGGATGGAGCGGAGCTCGTTTCTTGTTAGAGAAGGTATAGACTCTCTTAAGGGATTGAATAAATCCATTAAATGAAACAAATAAAGTTAGGAATGTGTTAGAAAGAAGAGTTGAGTAAAAAAAACTGTGGGGGCGTCAGACGTTGAATACCTTACACTCTCTTTCTTGATGCACACTCAGATAATAAAAAATATCTTATTCTTAATGCGCAATTTTATTCTTTGAATAAATGACTCAGAAGATAATATTTGCTATTTTGTTGCGTCACGTTTCACCAACCCGACCTTTCAAGATATTGTACGTTTATGTTATGCTAGGGATATCTCTCCTAAAATTTAGCGAATCTTGCTGTAGAAGGACACATTAAAATACTTTGAATAACTTCGGTACAATTATTCAAGCTCAACTGAACCAATTATTTAATACCTTTATTTTTTTCAAGGTGACGTAGTGAGTGTGCGGGTGACCCGCTCTGAACCCGCCCTGGGACGAGTGACAGTGAAATGGGAGATTCAGGCTGTGGACAGTCAACCTCCTGAAGAACGATTCAGAGTCTACGCTGGAAATCTATTCTTTAATGAAGTTTGTAAAATTCATGATCATATCAATATTAGGGGTTCGGAAGAAATGCGAATTCAGCCGTCAAAAATTCCCTCACATTCTTGAAAACAATAATTTATACATCTTGTACTTAAAAAAAAACATATTTTTCATCGAATTATTAACAAGTTAACAGTGGTATGTAATAATAACAAAGTTATATCAACTTAAACTATGTGTTTCTCTTCACTGGTCTTTTTTTCGATCAACTTTTTGTGTGTCTACAGGGAGACTTGGAAGAACAAATTGTGTTACATGTGTTGGTCGACAATGAGCCCAAGACCAACCAGGAATACCACATCGTACTCACAGAGATTTTCACTGAAGGTTAGTTAATCATTTGGTAATCGACCAATCGGCAAAGTCTATTAAGCATGATTTAGGATTAAGATGACACTGTAGCACATTGTATCTCATCTTTGGATACATGAAAAAGCATGAAATTTCAAAAGCACATTGAAGCTCCTTTTTGGATATATTTGATTAGCATGCAAGTAAAATATAATAATAGTGACATACAGAAAGTGAAACAATTGGCGCATACATGATACATTATACATGTATATGTATTGTTGAAATTAAACCTGAAATTAAATTATTTCAAGGATGTTTTTCTCCAATTAATTATCCCCCGTGAAAACGAGGGGATATACCTGTAGGGTTGAGCTTGTCCGTCTGTCCGTCTGTCTGTCCGTCCGTCCGTCCGTCCGTCTGTCTGTCTGTCCCGCTTGATATAGGGTACTTTGTCCACGCGAGTTTGGGATGAAGCAGTTGAGCTAGAGCTTTCAAATTTTATACACGCATAAACCAAGGTCTGCAGTCGTGCCTCGTCAAGGTTTTATCTCGATCGGTTGAAAATTGTCGATTCTAGAGCACTTTAAAAGTTGTCGATTTTAAACTTTTTGTCAGATGCCAAGCACTTTGTCCACGCGAGTTTGGGATGAAGGAGTTGAGCTAGAGCTTTCAAATTTTATTCTCGTATAAATTGAGCTCTGAAGTCGTGCCTCGTCAAGGTTTTATCTGGATTGGTTGAAAATTGTCGATTCTGGAACACTTTGAAAATTGTCGGTTTTAACATTTTTACCCGATGTTAAGTACATGTGCACGCGAGTTTAGTATGAAGGAATTGAGCGAGAGATTTTTTATTTAATACACATATAAACCAAGGTCTGCAGTCGTGCCTGGTCATGGTGTCATCTTGATCGGTTGAAAATTGTCGAAAATAGTTCGTCGTTTCCAAAGTTAATTTTAGTAAAAACTGACCATCCTGCATATACGCATTGTTAAAATTCACGGGAGATCCAAGGTCACTGACCTTCTAGTTTGTTTTATACTTTTCTACACACGCTCTCTATATACTTTAGGAATACGTCAAACTGGAGCCGCTGGTCTTCACCCGGACCACTCGGTTGCCATAGTAACGCTAGAGGGTGGCAACAAACCGCATGGCGTCTTTAGTTTCTCTTTGGCCGCTCTTCAAAAGAGGACAACGGAGGAAAATGGAACCGTGCATGTACCGGTGGATCGCAAATTTGGAGCTATTGGTAAGAACCTAAGGGTAGATTCTGTTCTATATTGTTACGGATCGATGATATACAATAGATAGCCAAATACTGTAAGTAATGGTGATGATTAAAAATGGAAAAAATAATGGTTCTGTAAATTGAGATTGTATCCCAAAGTCTTGAGGGATTGAAAATGTTGAAATTATTTTGTGATTTCTAAAAGCAACTGTAGGCTACATGTAGGCCTATATACATGTATGTACAATCATATTTGTCAGCGTCAAAAACTATTGTTTCACGGTTCCTAACTGATTTCCATATAGATGTTTCCTTCGATATAATTTCAACATGATATTCATCCAATACTAATTCAAGCCAATTATAAACTAAATTCAATAGGGATATATTCTGCTTTATATGATATCTAGATGAGATTCCTCTCAAATAAATACCTAAACCTTACATTTCTATAGGTGCCGTCCGACTTTCCTATGAAGTTAAAGCTGGTTCCCTGACACCCACGGGAGATTTAGTCGAGGCCGCGTTACCTGGTGACGACTTTGTTGCTATGATCAGTGACGTCATCATTTATGACGGGTAAGTGACGTCTATAGTGGCTTGTGATTTATTGTTTAAATCTTTGAATTTGCCAGAGGTAAAGATTAATATACATGTATTTTCAAAATTCGTGTGATCTGATTATTCCTATCATATATACATAAACAAATAAAGAAGGCTATATTTGCCAATATTTTATGTAAACAAATATATTTTGTTTTATTTTACCGAACGTCTTATGCATCTTAGCCCAATTCTCAAAATACAACTACATTTGTACATAATGGATAGCCCACATTGTATTTGCGTATTTTGTCTTGCATCTTTAACATGGAAACAGTGAGAGCGCAGCAACTATCCCCATCTCGATTCTGGATGACTCGATTCCCGAAATCGATGAGGTCTTCTTGGTGCAACTTCTAAGTGCAGAGCTACTTAATCCGGACCAAAGTACATTTGAACCGCGACTAGGTATGTTACTGTTATACTTATATACGTGTGCGTTTAGATATATATATCATGTAAATAGTGCGTGTAATTTACTTCATATTGCACCCGCAATAATTTTATGTTGTACCCTTGCTAGTATGAATCAAGCATAGAAGTAGCTGTACGTGGTTATACTTTGCACCCAAACAATCAATGCGATCTTTGCATATGATCCTTTACCCAAAATAAAATAAAAATCAATGCTGAGTATTATAGACGAAATTAAATTTATATGAAGTACTTGTGCCTCATAAGATATATATACTCATGACTCATTGAAATTATGAACACAAATCGAAGCCTATCTTTTTCTTTTACTTATTTAGCATGTACTTTTAGAGGTAGACTCTATGCAGGTCTATGTATTCCTATCATATAATACTGATTTTGATATAGATAAGATATTTGTGTGAATTTTGCCTTGTATTTGCAGCCACCTCAGCTACAACTGCGGAAGTGATCATCGATGCAAATGATGGTACGCAGGGAGAAGTGGTTTTCGCAGAACAATATGCCAAGTATATTTTACTATTCGTTTGAATTATCATGAGTTATCGTGTTAGGAGTTATCGTATACTATTCATTTTACTTACTAATGCTGAATATATCCTACAAACAAAGGTAGACACAAAATTACCGTTATACAACAAATTTACCATGTAAAATTTAGTTTAGTTTGATGAAAAAAAATCATGTACATTCCAATGACAATTACCTTTTCAATTTCATTTTAAGTATTTTTCCAGTTAACAATATCCATATCACATTGTTTTCCCATAAAGTATAACAGTAGACGAGGGCCGCCACGACATCACTCTGATCCTGCACAGGAAGCAAGGCACATTCGGGGCTGTTTCCGTTTTTTGTTTCGCGCAAAACGCACGAGGTGGCGCTGTGCGTGGGGAGGACTTTGAGTTTGACCCGAGGGTAAATGTTTTGATTTTGTTTGATAGTTTTAATACGCTTGGCTATCATACACAGAGTTATATAAAAAAAGAATTATATATCAAAACGCTGGATAAACTCTTTGATGATTGATCTGTTTTGTGACATAGGCTAGATCAGACCATTTGATACAGATCTAGGAGTATAAATGTACTAGTGAATACTACGTTGCAACTTTTTTGGAGTTTTTTTCGATTTTTTTTTCGACAGGAAGTGTATTTCGGACAGGGCATCAGCGAACAAATTGTCACAATTGCGATGCTGGAGGATACTCTGCCGGAACCAGATGAGATATTTGAGATTGTACTTGCCAGTCCGAAAAACGGATTGACTATAGGGTCACCTGCTAAAGGTAAATTAGTTTATGTGCTAAGCTGCATGCTTATAAAGGTCAGCCAGTCCAAAAAAAAAAATAATAATAATAAGACAAAGTTAATAATGGGCCGCCTGATAAATGAATGATTATATTCAAAATACATTAAAGGAAAAATACATTATGATAAAGTATACGCTTGTGTTTATAGGAGCTGAAAATAATCATTATAATTACCACTATACAGATTTACCTTGTGGCATCATGTTGATTTAATCGAGTTGGCCTGGAATTGTTTTGAAAACGAGCTTGTTATGTCTCGGTGCAGATTATGAAAACTGCATATTCTTTGATAAAAAGCTAGTTTTCTGAGCCAACAAATGATATGTTACTTGTATTTTTTTTTCCCCAGCCACCATTACCATCTCAGCGAGTGACGAAGCGAGTGGAATTGTGCGGTTCGCGAGTGCATCCAACATGAGTCTCGTGGAACCCAGTGAAAATCAAAATGGCCGCCATAGTCACGTGACACTGACGCTGGTTCGAGCGCCAGGTGCGTTTTGATTTAATGAAATGAAGAATTTCAATGAGTATCAAGAATTGCGTTCTCAAAAATAAAATCTGCAAACACATTCAAATAACAGATAAAATAAAATATCCGTTTTTTATGTGAGATTGTCCTAGAAAGATATTTACATTGAATTTGTACATATAAATGTTATTGAAAAAATAGTAAAACCAAAATTTACTGAAAACTCATAGTTTAATCGCTCTTAATTTGGTAAAATCAAGCACATACAATAATACACTTGGATATTCAGTGTAATGAAGCCAATGTAAGCCTATCCGCATGATAGAATTCTATATTCATATAAACTTGAACTTTTATACCCTTTAGGTACATTCGGCGAAATAAGCGTGCCATTTGAAATAAAAAGCAGCGCCGGAGAAGAGGTTAATGACCTGACGCCACCTGAGGGATTCGTCATTTTCCAGGATCAGCAGGTAAAAATGAAAAAAAAAATCATTTTAATTTAACATCAAAATATAATATCCTTAGCAACCAGTATGGTATTCAGCTACAAAAAAAAAAATTACTTCAAAAAGTTATGGTTTATAAATAGAAGCCAGGTGTATATAGAGTAATGCCGAACAATAGGCAACTTGATGCTTCCTTTTCGATCATGTTATAATGTTAAGCATGTATAAACAAGACATAATATACATATACTCTCATAGTATACATCTGTTCTGCATTAATATATTATTTTGACCTAAACGTATTCTCTGGATGGTTTGGAATCAAAATATTGCTTTACACTCTTCGAATCACTATCGTGTTCTAAGCCTATATTGATTGCACTTTTTCCCCAGGAAATGGCCATTTTGGAAATCTCCGTGGTAGCAGACGACATTCCAGAGGAAGCGGAAGTGTTTACTCTGCTTCTTCATCAACCAGAGGGCGGGGCTACACTGGGCGATATTATAAGAAGGACGATTATAGTGGAACGCAATGATGCGCCATATGGGTTGATTGAGATTTATCCGAGTGGATCAAGGTAAACTTGGGTTTCCGAAGCAAAACAAATATCGATGAATAAATCGCAATGTATTAATCCACTAATCTAAGACATATAGGACAAAATTATTTTGCCTCTTGATTGTTGTATTACATGCATATTACTCTTGTTGCTGATATTGAATTTATAATAACCTATATGCTATTGTACACCGTTTATGAAAACGAACTTAGTACTTGACCAACACATTCATTTATCATAAACACATGTACATGTATATGCGCGATAAAATAAGTCAATAATAAAAATGATAATACAACTTGCATTTCCTTTACACTACAGAAATTCATCATCTTTAACCATCGACGAAGCAAGTGCCACACTCTATTTTGACGTTATTCGGAGTAGCGGATCGCTAGAATGGGTGACGGTGGATTTAAAAACTGTATCGATGACGGCTCGACCTCAACCCGGGCAAAGCCTGCATGTTGGACCGATTCAACAGGTAATATGAGAAAAATAGCTGTTTTTTTTTGGATAGGTACCGACTTATAAACATGTATTAGTAGAATTATTTTACCCGGTATTGCATATAAATGTAACAGTGTTCAAATAATCAAGAGATTCAAATTTCGATTTGTTATTCAACTCGGATATATTATGGTTGCTAAGCATTTTGCTTATGGTAATATTCATTGTGGGTTATGGCATATATCCTTCAGAAACTTATTCATTCCAGATTGCTCGAACCTTAATGTCAATCGTTCAAATTTTATAAGAGACAACGAGAAACTAAGTACAATGTACATGTAACAGGCTAGAATCCATGGACAACAGTAAAATTAGCTTTTCAATATTGGATTTGTTTTTGCATAATGTTATCACGTATCGTTTCTGGTTTCAGTTACCGTCAATGGGATCTGGAAAGTGGTGCACTTTTTCGGCGTATGGATGGGACTTTGCAGTTTTCTTACAGTCAATGCCAGGCGGCATTGTGAGCAGTGAAAGTCAGTTATTTATGTGGCAAGGTGCATTTGTATATAGACAGGTAAAATAAAAATTACAGATTCGCATTTAGATCTAAAATTTCATTTCGATTCTCGACATGAAATATAACTTTACACCGCATTTGGACCTGCATAGTCATACAGAGATTTTCTCGTTTACATTTCAATATGTTATTTTACATGAGTTTAAGATAAATACAGTAAGGCTGTCTTGTATTGAAACCCAGGTATTGAATTAAAACCCAGGCCCTTATTTGAGAAAAATAAGTCCGGGTTTTAAAAAGTTGTCCGAATCATTTTAAGGTTTTTGGTGCAAAATTAGGGGCATCTCAAAATTTTATAAGCTTAAATCTTACATTTGAAAGTGTGATTCTGCTCTTATTTTAGGGTTTACCAACCGATGGCGCAAAATCATGCCTCTCATTCACAATGGAATCTACTTCTTATCTGGTCATCACGAATGAGGGCGATGAATTAAGAAGAGACACAGGCACTCAACTCTATCGCGTTTCAAGGGATGCAACGCTTGAATTGGTATGTAAGAGATATTTTCTAAATGCATTTGGGTGAACCTTAACACGAAATTGACGGTCGCATAACGTCGCTTGCTCGAAACGCGAACGAAAATGTTGCGATATCAGAATTAGATATGCAATGATCTAATCATATGTTCCAGGAAATAGACATTGACACGAGATCGTTAAAGAATTCCACGTTAAGAGAAAAAAGTTTTAGCCAAAAAAAAAAAAAAAATTGCATTAAGATGCATTATTACAATGTCATATTGATTATATGTAAAACCTACATTTTTCATTTTTCCCTAGATACAAGACTTCAATACGAAAGGCGCTTCTTCAGTAAGCTTCTACAATCATATCAACAGGCATTTCTTGTTCGTTTCTAATGCTGTGAATAGTGTTGGTAACACCAATATTGAATCCTATATTTTTGAGTGGAGCATGGAAAATGAACGATTCGGGTGAGTAAAGCAAAGTTTTTCAAAATTTATTTATAGTATTGGCTTTAAAATTGGCTTTAAATAATGATCAACTATTTTTGAAGTAGGTTATTTCGAGTAAAGGTTTGGTTACACGTACAAGGTGCTGATCCTAAAAATCGGCATTTGGTGAGAATAAATAGATATCGGTGAGTACAATTAAATCCTGTTGATTCTTATAATAAATGTTCTAGCGGAATTTCATATAAAGTCAACTTTCCGCTTCACATTTAGGTCTACACCAATCCAATTTCTGCAAACAAAGGGGGCAGTATCATCAGATATCATTACAATCGACAATAGTTTATATCTACTTGTTTTGAATCACCATGACTCAAATATCGACTCTTTTGAAATCAGGTAAAGATTGTTCAAATCCTAGGTTGGTGTATTAGAACGTGCGAGTGTTAATAATGATTTGAATGGTTTAATATTCCATTAGCTCCGTTTCGATTTTGAATGCGATTTCGGAGCGTTAACTATATTACATAACATATATCATACTCATGCCTTTTATATATGAATAAACTTCTACACTCAAATTGATCGTTCATAGATTTGAACCAAATATACAAGTAGGCTACATATACTGAATTCTTTTATCGCAGTTCCATTCTATACAAGCTGGATTCGACATCCATCTGGAACATACACCAACACATCCCAACCCAAGGCGCTCTGGATGCGACATCATTTGATTCTGGATCCGCTACTTATCTCGCCATAGCTAATAATCGCAATGATGCGGGGAATTATGAACAGGAGGTTAACATATATGTGTGGAATAGAGTGACGGATCAATTTGAAGCGGTTCAGAGTATAGAGGTTGTAGATGTACAAGCGGTGGAGGCTGTAACGTTTGAGAGCTCAGGTAAATGAATTTTAGTTCTATCTGGTTAGAAAAATATATTTATATTCTAATATGCAGGATGTTTGCTCAAAATTGACAAGAATCGTTTCATATGTTTAAAGGTGACAAATTGTTAAAGATCAAAAGAACAACGTGTTTAGGAAGTAATAGATAAAAAAGTAGGGATAAAATCACTTAGAAGTATACGATTACTCAAGGTCGTCTAAGGTACATATCACGCTCATTTGGCTGCAAATAAAGACATTCCATTTTCAAACCCCTATCTTTAATATTCCAACATTTTATTCCAGTATACTTTACCATCACCTGTAAGGGCTCCCCAAGTTCCGTTCAAAAATAAAACGAAATACACTGTATTTTATAGTTTTATATATTTATATAGTTTTATAGTTTTATAACAACTTTTTATTTTCCTTTATGCTGCAATATATATATATATATATTTTTTTCCAGTATTCTTAACCATCGCCTGTAAGGGCTCCCCCAGCTCACTCCACAAATGGAACTCGGACCAAGGCCAATTTACCCAACTATGGCAAGGCCCAAGAGCCAGCAGCCTAGTTCCCATTATATCGCCACCACGTGGTGATGTAATGAGCGATAATGGGAATCCGGAAGTGCTTTTGTTATTTGCGGAAGTAAACAATAACTCGGTTGCCATGGATACTACGGTGTATCAGATGGCGGAGTTGGGGGTTTCGGATTTCATACCAAGGTATTGTGCTATAAAAAAACGGTTTATACATGTATAAACAGTAATGGATGATAATAGTAATTTTCGGATGAACATTTGTAGACCCTATATAATAGTTGGTGTAATATCAAAGGGTAGACGAGATGTTAATGAAAATGTTCATGTATGTACATTTATGAAAATGGATAAATGGAAGAGTCGCTTTAACTAGCCTTAAATATTAAATATGTGTTATCGTATTCAAATTCTATGCATTTTCGAGATACATATGTATTTGATATCATATCAATAACATAATGCCTCAGAGTATTGCCGATGTGTAATTTTCATTAGATTTAAATGCAAATTCCTAAGATCCATTCGCTTTAATTTGGTTTTGACATGTTATAACGATTCCTTCAATTTTTTGTCCCTATTCAGACACAGCACATTATGGTTCGCCCCCGGCCAACGAGAATTACAGGTTGCTGTGCACGTGATCAATGATGAGCACCCTGAGGGGTCAGAGCAATTCAGCGTGGAATTGACCAATCCAAGGCGAGGGGCGGAGCTTGGTGTCAATCATGCGGTTGTCGTCGATATATTGACCAATGATAATGGACATGGTGTCATTCAGTTTTCACCTGTGAGTTGATTTTTATTTTAAAAAATTGAAGATATTTGAAAAGTGTCTTCGCTCTACATCCTTATATGTATTTCCAATTCACGCATAGGTACGAAGGTAGATGAAAGGCCATTTTATTCTACTTACAATGGTAACGAATCACATTTTTAATAAAAGATGAGCTTTCGAGTGCTACACTAGTACAAATGTATTTGATAAAGTTCATGACGTCATCAATATCAATCCTTGGTAGTCTGTGTAGTCTGTGTTAATCACACTAAATTCTTTGGCAAGACAAGCCGGTTTCCATAGATTTTAATGTAATGTATCTGATAAATTTTGTTTGTAATCCCAGGATTCGCTTGAGCAGTACGTCGAAGAGTTGCCCAACCAAGATAACTCGGTCATGATTCACGTGGTCAGGAAGGCGGGCACTTACGGTCACGTGATTGTGGCTTGGCGAATGAGCGGCGAGCATAATGGAGTATATGATATCAGTCCTGTCGAAGGCATTGTGAGTAAGAACGGGGTTACTATAGAAGACGTGTTTAGCTTAAGGGAACACATATGGTCAAGGTTTAAGGAGGCTGAGTGATCTTTGGATTCCAGGTTAAATATCGTAAAGCACATGCGAAACCGAATTCTGAGCTTTTTACTCTTCCAATTATTAATTATTATCGTCTAAAATATACTGGAATATTACTAAACTGTAAGGATTGCATTATTTTATAAGACGAAACAAGTTTGGACGTTTTAAATTTTGCAGTGAACATGTACATGTATAATGCTTATCTTAGGGATAACAATTTCGTAAGTTTTCAGTAATTAGCATGAAGACTATATAAATAAATATCATTAAGTACAACAAAAAACCCAAAGTCATCTCATTTTCTTTATTCAATTCCGATAATCGATTCCAATATTTAATTTCTATATGCCATCTGCAGGTCGAGTTCGCTGATGGCCAATCAGCGGCCACCATTGTGCTGAATGTCAAGGACGACGGAATACCGGAAGTGGACGAGATCTCCTCGTTAACCTTGACCCAGATTTTGGACGATCAAGGTCAAGAGGACAAAGGGGCGATACTTGGTATGTTATTGACTTTTATTGATATGGGCATACCTGGTACATTGTATGATTTTGAAGTTGAGCTTAATGACTATTTATAAAGGAAAGTTATTTTTTATTTTATAAGAAAAGAAAATGATTATTATCCCCCGTGAAAACGAGGGGATATAGGGTTGAGCTTGTCCGTCTGTCCGTCCGTCCGTCTGTCCGTCCGTCCGTCCGTCCGTCTGTCTGTCCCGCTTGAGATAGGGTACTTTGTGCAGGCGAGTTTGGTCTGAAGCAATTGAGCTAGAGCTTTCAAATTTTATACACGCATAAACCAAGATCTGAAGTCGTGCCTCGTCAAGGTTTCATCTCGATCGGTTGAAAATTGTCGATTCTGGAGCACTTTAAAAATTGTCGATTTTAAACTTTTTTTCAGATATTAAGTACTTTGTGCACGCGAGTTTTGTATGAAGGAGTTGAGCTAGAGCTTTGAAATTTCATACACGTATAAACCAAGGTCTGAAATCGTGCCTCGTCAAGGTTTCATCGCGATCGGTTGAATAATCGCGATTCCGTAGCACTTTAAAAATTGTCGATTTTAATCATTTTTACAGATGTCAAGCTCTTTGTGCAGGCGAGTTTGGTATGAAGCAATTAAGCTATACCTTTCGAATTTTATACACGTATAAACCGAGGTCTGAAGTCGTGCCTCGTTAAGGTTTTGTCTGGATCGGTTGAAAATTGTCGATTCTGGAACACTTTGAAAATTGTCGGTTTTAACATTTTCCCCCGATGTTAAATACTTTATGCACGCGAGTTTGGTATGAAGGAATTGAGCGAGAGATTTTTTAATTTAATACACATATAAACCAAGGTCTGAAGTCGTGCCTCGTCATGGTGTCATCTC
>LQRL01174240.1:2586-19032 GCA_001703475.1 Hydroides elegans
GGTCGATATTGACATTTATAAAGAAAATACGAGCAGCCGTTTGAACGTTTGAAATTTGTGGACGTTTAGACATCAAGCAACCATTCAACATTTTGATATTTTATATTTATGAGAAATTACCAAGCATCGTAGCTTTCAACTTTTGAACATTGTGGACGCCACAATGTGTTAAAAAACAGCGATCTTGATATTTGATATACATCGTCTAACTGTTGGCACTAATTTTATTAACAAACTCAATAAAACTGATTTCATGTCTTAAATTCAGTGCAAATGTCACCAAATCACAATAATTACACTTCAATAAACATCAAATATATAATAGCTATTAGCGAATAAGTTGTGGCATTCCATATAGATTTTATTCATAAAACTAATCATAAACATATCAACTTCCCTAAAGCAAACCATAAATGAGATAACTATGAAATTCAAACGCTTTAAGAGCGCGGTTCCATGCCGTTTTCGCAAAGAAGCTGTTTTTTTTCGTTATTCCATCGCGTAAGCCCTTTTTTCTTTAAAACACTGCTCTTTTCTTATTCATAAATTGGTGCGGCCAGGCACTTGTGGTTTTTTTTTATTGCCGTGAAATTCAAAGAAAATATAGTTAAAGAAATCGCTGGGTTTACTATATTTTCTTTGAATTTCAGAAATAAGAATCGCCCGCAACAGAAAATAGTTGAAATGTAAAAGCATGTGGCGTTTTCCGTGTTGGAATCACGCCCTAAAATGGGAAAGGTAAAAAAAAACGAAACTGCCACACAAACAACCATTTTCAATTGTGTATCGTCTTTCATTTTTAATTATACACACTTTCGGATCGATATGAAATAATTGGTTCTTGGTCACATATGCCACTAAAATATATATATTTTGTGTTTATAGAATCAGAATAAAAATGAGATTCAAATTGATTATGATGACATCCTAAGAAACTCCGCATCACACAGTTATGTGTCCCGGCGTCCGCGACACGAGTATGTCTTCGCTTGCATGTCTAAAATTGCACATATCGTCATCTTAAAATAACGTAATTTCAACATATTGTAATGACGTGACATCTTAAAATGTAGTGGCAATGTCGTTCAATTGACTTTGCAATGACGTGTCCTAACATATGACGTCGCATTATGACATCGAAAGGAATATTTTCAGCCAAAAACATTGCTGAATTGTGACAATTCTAAATGGGAGTCTACTTTTATAATGCAAAATAATATACGGATTCGAAATTTAAATTTCTCGTCGAAAATTAAAGGAAACTGATCTCAACTTCCAAGCAAAATGACTAACGTGGCATAAATTAAAACGATGGCCTTTACATTTTTGTATTAAAAACAGTTTGAAAATTAAATCAACTTCATTATGTTGTGAGATTATTTCATTTATATTGCGTGAAATAAAATCTATATATTTGAAGGGGACGTATGCTTCTGCCCATGTTCAAGCATATCATTTAGAGTTGAGGTTTCTAAAATTAAAAAAACGTGCTTATGTATTTTACATAATGGACACACACAGCTAAGTTTTCTCGAATTTCGATTAGTGATTATTTTTTTATCCGACTAACCACAACCTTTCATAGTATTAACCAAGCTTTCGTGTAACGAAAACTGGGTTTGCATGTGCAATGTCCATATATATGTGCAATCGGTTTGTGTCCGTCCGCCGTTAGTTAGTTTTTCCGTATATTTTTTCCTAAAAACCTTTCTCCTCCTACAGTGTTTGATTGTAAAGCGTTAAAACTTTAACACAAGCTTTTTCATGAAGTCACAACATGGACTGTGCTTTTGATGACGATCGAACCTTTGTGATCGTCATGGTGGACTTCGCAATTTTCGAACAGTTTTTGGTCTTCTACACATGTATATAGTAAAAATCTCTTAGCTGTTATACCTATCTTATCCCACAGTTTAGATTGTAGAGCTTTCAAACTTTAACACACGCTTTTATATGGTCATTTCATTATAGATTGTGCTTTTGATGACGATCAAACTATTTAGGTCGCCATGGTGGACTTTTCCAATTCCGAACAAATGGTCTTGAATATTGTTAAACACCTATTAGCTTTTGATGACGATCGAATCTTGTGGTTACCGTCCAACTCGGCAAGGGTCGTCCATGGTAAGTCGCTTTCGGACGCGACGTTGGGAGGACGACCTACTTTGGGTCCGTATGAAAGTTTTCAGGACGTCTTTTTACGTCCCGGCATCCGTAGAACGTAATTCCTACGTCCGATTCGGACGCGACGTCGATGCAACGTCTTAAAGAACGTCCGGGAAACTTTCATACGGGCCAAAAGTAGGTCGTCCTCTAAATGTTCGTGGACGTCTTGCCGAGTGGGGTGGTGCATTTTGCCACCTTCATCAATTTTGTTTGTTCTGTATAGAGAAAACTCTTTGCTTTATATGTTATCTTCTCCCACAGTTTTGACAGTGCTACTTTCAATTTTTAACCACAGCGACTCTATGGCATCATTCCAGTTTGTACTTGTGATGACGATCGAACCATTATGGTCGCCATGCCGGACTTCGACATTTCCACCAAATGGTTCTTTATGTTTGTAATGGCGATCGACTCACTTACACCAATTCGGTCTTCTATATATGACCAAAAACTGTATGCTTCCAGTGCTACATTATCCCTTAGGTTTTACAGCACAGCTTTCAAATGTTTACCCAAGCTTCTCCATGGTATCCTCAACCAGTTGGTGCTATTAATGACAATCGAACAATTATGGTCGCCATGCTTGACTTCCACGCTTTCGTCAATTTGGTCTTAATTTGTTAAAACACTCTTATTGGAATATGATAATAGCAAAAAAATAATATATAATGATAATAGTTAAATTAAAATGATAAATAATGATTATAATAAAATAAATAACAATGATTAAAAATAAAGCAAATGTTAAATGATGATGCTCATACGAGCTTATGCTTTATAGGTAGATTTAGTCGTCATAGAAGTCTCCTAGGCCTATAGACCATAACCTTGAATTACTGGACAAAATTATACATTAATTCTACTTAACCAGGTGGTTTAAGGCATTATTTCAGAGGTGAAAAATATGCCATTTATAGAGTGTATAGGTGTATCAATTCAGTACATTGTCACAATATATAGTCTAATTTCCTTCAGTAGACACTGAGGTATAACAACTTCAAAATGTTGGGTGTGTTCAACACGCGACCTTGAATTAGTGGACAGCAGATATTCATGCATGTATTTGCATTGGGTTTTGCTATATTAACCTTTTACTATACAAAAACCGAACAATTAAATAATCTGAAGCTGTTTGTTTAAATTCTGACCAGAAACTTAATATCATACTATGTTTCTGTTGCGTTATCATGAACAATACACGTATGATCCTGGATACGACAAAACATATTAAAATAATGAATCTACTCTGATTTTTCTTGAACAAAGATGTTGTATACGGTTGTATTTTTATGATGGCGTATCTAAACACTTACAATATATTACATTAGGCAGAGTTATAGAATCTTACATGTTTAAATCATACACTTTATCTGCAAGTTTATTAAACTCAAAATAGTGATTGAAAAGGAAACTATAATAATATAATGTTACTTTGCAAATTAATCAATTTTATTATATTGCATCAAGGTTCGTTTGGTTGTGATTCAAACCATCAAATTGCAAATGCTAATACATAAACATGCATGAATATCTGCTGTCCACTAATTCAAGGTCGCATGCTTAACACACCCAACATTTTGAGGTTGTCATACCTCAGAGTCTACTGAAGGAAATGAGTCTATATTTTGTGTCGATATACTCAAATAAAACACCTATTATCTCTTTAAATTTCATAATTTTCAATTTGAAACTATGGCATCAAAACATTCGGTTAATCTAAACATTCAAATATTGTGTCCAGTAATTCAAGGGCCTGTTCTATAGTAAAAACAATCTATTTATTTTTAAAATTTGGTTTCATGCATGGTAGATCCTACCTTGATTAAAACAGGTGATTGTTTATACGATCTATTCATTTGTTAGTCCTCCCCCGCCTCGCTAGTGCGAAGTCGAGGACTATAGTTACGTTAGTAATGTCAATCAGTCACAAAGAGAAAAAAATAGCTATCAAAGATTTTTTCGTACGTTCTATTGTTAAATTTGGTGTTATATTTTTTCATTCTATTATTTTTATTGAAAGAACAATCAGTTTTATGCATGTGTGAATTTCATGTGTTTTCTATTTGAGTTTAAGGTGACGAAAACACATACGAGCCAAAGGAAAAACTGTACGTATGTTGATTAAACATGGTTTACTATTACTTAAAGTTAAGATGAATCAAATTGATAGATTAAGATTGAAAATGCTTGTTTTTAATTGTTATAGGACTGAACCGCTAATAACATATTTATTTAAAATATTACAATATACAATAGTTATATTTTATATTGTAATCTATTTTTATCATTTACAGAAAATGCATTCAGCGTCGGCCACAACACTTTGGCATGCTTTCATTACGATTACCAAACGTTGCACTTATCTTTTTTATGATAATCTTTGTGTAATAATTTACGAAAAAACGGGCCAAATATAAAAAGATATATACAAATATTCATATCGTTCCTTTGCATTCCTGTTTTTTGGCAAAATCTCAACATTTATTCGACGATTTATAGCGAATGTTTTAATTTGTAAATCCAATTTTCTAATATAAATACGAAGGCTTGTAAGCAATAATTTTAATGTGTATTTATGGCGATAGATTCCATATTGCTTCATTCGGTTTTAAAAGTAGTCCTTTTGAAATGCCTTAATGTTTTTGAAGTCTATTGTCGAAAAATTGTAAGTAAATTTGATTTACACATTGAATTCTGTGTTACTTTCAAACTGATTTTGTTCTCATTAATAATAATAAGGTTTAATATTAAAAGTTAACCACGTTATGAGAATTATGAAGTGTGATTATTGATAGGAAAGTCAGATTTAGTCGTAAACAGTTTAACTTTGAATATTTTGTATAAGAAGATCAAGATGTGCGATCATGTGTAATACAGGATAAAGCAAAATAAGTTAAAAAATAACAAGTATGAAATATGGTAAGCGTGAAATTACGCTTGGCTCAAAATATCGTCATTCGGAAGAATGTGAATTAAGCTAAATTTTCTACTCTCTATATCTTTTTTAATGTGATTAATCTTTCAAAAACTTTAAATCTAAATATTTGATGCAGTTTAATGCAGGAATAGTGATATTTAATAAAGTTTAATATTAATTTCATTTTGTTGTTGCTCTGTTACTTTCGTTGTCAAATATTCCTCAAAATCATTTTTCTAGTCACTCTAAAAGTGTGATAAGTTTTTGGGTCAAATTTATTGTTAATAGAAGGTTAGGTTTGGAATACGAAGCTCAAGGCCCGCTTGGGGACACCTGAAAAATATTTAGGGACCCTACCCGGGATCGAACCCGCTACCCCAAGATTGCATGTTCTAGTGCTCTACCACTGAGCTATAGAGGCCCCTTATAAATTTCCATTTCACTGCACATATACAAGATATAATGACTGACGTGCCTGGTTGCCCAGATCCCTAAGTTTTTGTTTGTCTTTACAAGCGGTCTGGCCGCGCTTTTCACGGCAGTCACTTGCCCTTTCGCAAGAGTCATCTCAATCAATTGAGAAGAGGGAAGGTTTTGAGTACAAAGCACAAGAGCCGCTGGGGGACAACCGAAAAATATTTAGAGACTCTAACGGAGATCGATTCTATTACAAATAAAAAGTGATCCGAAAACTGATCGTACTCTAAAGGTGACTAAAAAATGTTTTGAGGTCAATGTATATCTATTAAAAACTTTATTTTTCAAAATAGGCAAGTGTCGATAATCAAAAAGGCATTTGTTTATATTAAGTATGTATTTTGTTCGCTTGTTGATTTGAATTTAAATATATATAATCATATGAATATAAGACGATCTAGTGATGATTTACATTTTATTCCTTAACAAATTTTAGGCACACCATTCTCTCTGCAAATCGGAGTCTATTTCACTATAGCTAATCAACCGGTCTCCTTGAACCTCTGCTTCTATTGTGCCCTCTATTGGAACGTGATTGATTGTGTACGTTCGGTCCCAAAAGTCGTCGGGGGCGACGTCCTATACAATAATCGCCCTAAAATAAATGAATATATTATGATACTCGTTATTCGTTTGTCTAAAAGCTATCGTATGCATTTATTGCTTCTTATAGTATCGCCACTTGAACTCTCAAACACTTGACCTATAATACATATATTTCGGTAAGCCAAGTCCAGACCCCTGTCTGATTTCTATTTAGAATTTAAGAATCATTAAAGACAGATCAATTAACTTAGAAACATATTAAATCGTTTCTTTTAACTTTTATGTGGTTTATTACGGTTCTTTCAGGAATCATACCGACCCAATTTTTTTAAACTAATAGGGAGTAGTGCGATTCTAAGGTAAGCTTAAATTTTATCGTTCCTTATTTATAATCATATTTCACTATTATTTATTTACTTGCTTTCCTGATCCACACCTTGAATTTCGAGCGTGTGTGTATTTACTTCGTCGTCGATTCGCTAAAAACGCATTTATAAACCCTCCTCAATATTAAGTTATAACAAGCATAACCGTATCTCTAAACTTTCCTAAAGTTTGTTAACTTCCCCATTTTCTATTTTCTTGACTTTTGTGCCGACCATGGTGGTTGCAATTTCATGCATATTCCATAGCTTGATTTTCACTGAGACAAGACAGTCGTCGACGACAACACCCTGTCGTCGCCACGTTTTTGCTTTGGCATCCTCAATAAGATTGTTCACATGTGGCAAAGTGACGTTTTCGAGCGAAAACGTCTCTTTCTTGGCGAAACGTTTGCTTCGGCGACCGAGATTCTCCTGTCGTGATGGAACTCTTGCTCTATATCGCTGCAGTTAAACTGAGTGGCTTTTCCTATCTGAAAAACATATTCAAATTACCAGGACTATCCGCAATTTCGTGTGTGGTACATTGATGTTAAAATTAGAAACATATTTTTGACGAGTATCGTACTATCCATGTATTTGTTGATTTTGGTTCCTTTCATTATCTCAGTCTCATTTATAACGTGATTGTAAATTTGATATCAATTCAGTTTGCTAACGTGCTTGCTTTCTGCGTCTAGAAATAGCTTCCCAATCTCATTTGACCCTTTATTAAAATGATGAATAGTATTTGCTTATAAAGGCCTGACAAACATCGACGTTACTTTCACCTTTTTTCCTCTCAATTTCATTTGTGATAGTCAGCATAATAAAAATGTGATATTATTTATTTATAATATCAAATTATGATATTTATTTGCAGTTTCGTATTATCAAAACCTTCAATTAGAACCCTTACGATTGCAAAATTTAAACAATTTATCTCAAAAACACACTTCCTTATAATATCAAGATAAAAAAATGAAAAACGACACACTTTGTTAGTTAGACTATTATCGTGGACGACGGTCTAGAATTGAGAATTCTTCTAAGAATTTTACATGATTTAACTTTCAAATTTCACCATGTGACGTCGATAAAGTTGCAATGTCGATAAACATTGCAACATATATAGGTGACGTAAAACGTGGACTAACGTAAGACAATCTGCCTCCTTAAAAAGGAAAACTTTCTTTTTGCGATTGCAATGCCGCACATTATGTTTTTCTTTCCATCAGCCCTTTCCTTTCAATTTCTTTGTGAAACAGAATTTTGAATTTGAGCGTATCCATAATTTGCTTATAGTTAAAAATTTTACAAGAAAAGAATGGATTCCTGTCAAAGTGATGCTTTTATACCGCTAAGCCATCCATGCTCAATATTGCATGTATATATTCTCGAATTCTCTGACATATTACAAATTAAAAGGAAAAGGGGTTATAGCCAAAACAATGCTTTACCCATATTCTATATTATATATTGAAAGTAATTTCTAGTTATTATTTAAAGCGGTCGTTTGGACAATTTACCATAATGCCTGAAACCCTCTGTTTTTATATTGCAGATATATTATTGATAAACTCTAAAAATGATTAATGCTAAAACTCATTAAGTTAGACGTCGATTCGACGTTTAGATTTAGACCCTTACAAAAGTTTCCTGGCAGTTGGGAGTCAAAATTACGTTCGTCTGACGTCTCGTCGTAAATCGCCGTTTGACGCTCATTAGCTCAATATCAAAACGTATAACAATGAGGGGTCCTGAATCATCGTCTTAGTGGAAAATCTGGGTCTCGTTGAATTTAATTAATGTCGTAAACTATTTTTAAGCGACAAAAATGTAGGACACGTCGTTCCCAGCACTATTATATATTAAACTTATGAGAGAGTCTTTAGTCTAGAATGCTTTCCCGGCAAAATTAAGTTGACCCATCTCAATTGCAATGTTTAACGTGTATTGATAGGAATTACATGCATAAAATTGTTAAGCTCATTAATCACTTAAGTTAAAACCTTCTTAAATGGCACGACACTCCTAATCAAAAATATTTCCCAGGATTCATACAAATTGTGCTTCAGTTAGCTGTCCTTGTGACGTTTACATTTTAATACATACACAGGTTTTCCGGCAGTTGGACGTAAAAATTACGCTCATATGACCTCCCGTCGTAAAAGTTCATATGCTCGGAATTCAAATGTATTTCGACGAGATGTCATGAATCGACGTCTTACTGGAAAATCCGAGTCGCTGTTTGAATTCGTATCCTGAACCCTTTTAACCAGGAAAAAATATAGAGCGCGTTATTCCTACCACGATAATAAAATATTTTATATTATGATTATGAGTATTGGAATGTTTTGCATATATTGATAGGAGTTCCATGAATAAAACTATTACGCTCATGAAACACTTTCGTTATAAACGTTTTTCAAGTGTCGCGACACTCATGATTAAAGAATTTCCTTCAATGTGTTTTTGAAGCCGGATAAAATTAAGTCATTATAACGCAATATTTTCGCAATATGCTATTCATGTAATGTTCTCATGAAGTGTTTAATTCAGCGATAATAGCAAGCCATTCAGGGTAACTTGCTTAAACTGTTTAAATAGTTCCTCGACTTTTGACTTGATACCAATATAGTAGTAAACAGCATGGTCGTTGATATATCGAAGAAATGTAATGATTTACTGCTAGATTACCGTCGTGACTCAAATCCAGAATCGGACGACAATAAAAATAACATTACACAAGCTACCTTAAGCGGTCAATTTGATTTACAAAACACGCAACGAAATGTTCATCTATGCGCCCATATAACCGTTGGCAGCCATTGGCGCGTTGCATCTGCAAAGTCGCAGGACGCTACACGAGATCGAGCTTGACCTTTCCAACTCGGCAAGGGTCGTCCATAGTACGACTGATTCGGACGAAACGTCGAGAGGACGACTTTATTTGGGCCCATATGTAGTTTTCCGGACGTCCTTTTACGCCCCGGTGTCCGTCGGACGTTATTCGTACGTCCGTTTGGACGCGTCCTTTTTATGTCCGCGACGAATAAGGACGTCCGGAAAACTTACATACGGGACTAAATTAAGTCGTCTTCTAGACATCCGTGGACATCTTGCCGAGTGGGTTGATTAGTAAGGTGATACTTATTTGCAAAATCATAACAGCCTTATCCAAATCGAATGCACGCTTTGTGATGGTATTACCCGTGTCAAAACAAACGTCTAATCATCGTATTCGTACTTATCCTGTTGGAAAAAAGGCCTGATGTTTCGTCGTAAAGCTTGACAGGCTGCACAGACGTAGCATATTGATACATCGATCCTGATTCGATGTTTATATCCCGGAATGTCAACTATTGAGTCCATTCAAGGTATTAGAAAACAGCCGTGCTCTACTGGAAGAATAAATGTTTGAATATTGGACGCCCCTGAACTTATTAAGACGAACTCATTTGATCGGCAAATTTTATAAAACATGTATAATATTTTTGATTGTTCATTTGTAAAGCAACTGAAACTGTATTAAAAATACTAGAATATTAAAACACTTTATATTTGCTTTGTGATTTAACATTTAATCTTGAATTCCATTATCGAAAGTTCGATCCCCTGGAAACATATTCTGCTGGATGAACTATATTTTCTTGTAATTTTGTAGCACCGTCTGTTGTTCTGCAAATTTTAATATATTAATCACAAATAGAAACTACATTCAATTCTAATAGAATAATCAAAATTGATTTAGAACACATTAGGCATGTTTCTAACATTTGTAAAAACTAAGAATGGTTTTGTGTGTTTTCCCAAGTTTGTTTTCGAAATAGATTTGAGAATTGAAAATTGAGCCAGTTTTCGGCATAGGTCGAAAATCATATAATTTTGAAAACTTTAAAAATAAATCTAACCATGTCAAACTTTCACAGATGGGAGGTTATTCATATGCAAATACAATGCAGTAAGTTTGTCATGAAAAAAACTTTAAGATTTTGTTTTCTTTAATTCTCAATTAACCATGCATCGCAAGAATTGAAAATTGGGCCACCCTTCTTTCTTGTATAGAACTCAACAACACATATAATTCTATCACCAAAAAACGCTTATTTTACTGTCATATTTGGTGAAAAGTGTTTATGATAACTTCATTGGCCATCGGGCAACCAATGTGATATGGCTATTACTGTAGTATGCAAGAGGAGTCTATTTAGGTGAACACGTGTTCTTCAGAATTTATAATGTTTATTGTTTTTAATTCGATATTTGATATTGTATAAAGCTCAAATAAGAAACCTTAGATAAAACAATAAAATACCAGACAATGCCAATAAGCAAAAATTGGACAGAAAACGAAATAAAAATGTTAATTCATATGTATCAAATGGAAGATCAATAAACCAATTTTGCAAGAAATATGGGATTTCAAGAGCCCTTCAGGGCATGTTAAAGAATGGAGAACCTGAGAAGAGTGGCTGAAAACCATTTCTTACATATTATGAGGAGGGAGAGCTATGTCAAATATATGAGTAGAGCAGTTGCTGTGTGAACCTTTAGATTATCTAAAAGTTTCAGGACTCAATTTTAAGTCTTTTTTTAGCAAAGTTATTTGCACAATGGTAGTCGAATGTCGATGGAAGTTCTATATCAGCCTCGGTATCAGAGTCGGTGAATATTGATTTGAATAACTTGTTTACTAGATTTGCCGTTTTGTGATATTTCCGCATGCTTTCCATGCGTAGCTAGAGGTGGTTCACCAGTGTAGTTCTTTTTATTGCGCTGTATTAATGACCAGAAACTGTTCATGATAATCATGTTTCATTAAATTCGAGCTCTATTTGAGATATTCTAAATAATATGTATATCCAGTATATTTTTCGATTCTTTATTTGTATTTTCATGTCTTTTGAGTTCTTCTTCTGTTAGTTTGAAAAATAGTGTAGAGATATCTAATTATCTTTTTTTTTGTTTCCAATTATTGTTTATAATGCTTTTGATGATTAAATTTAGATTAAATGAAGTTTAATGCCAAAAGTCACACAGCTACTAAAATAAGGTATACCAAGCGTATTGTTTAAGTTAAGAATCACGTATGAATGGTTAAAACCGTGGAAATATTATCTCAGGGAGCCTGGATGAAATAGGAGAGTGCGGTAAATAGACAGATAATGTGGTTTCAAATGGAGCCAATTCGACTCCAGTGTACCATCCGCTCGATTAATGACTTTTTAACGACAACAACAAATGTCATGAAATGGGGAAAGAGTGATGACGCTGAATCAGGACTCTATAGTGCGCTCGGCCATTAAGAGTACATTCTCTCTTCCTGTGGAAGACCGGTAACTCAGAGACGATTTACATGGCGTCACGATAAGGTCCTTTGAAAGCTTGCCCATCACATAGAACTCTTACGAGTGCATCAAAACAAATGTAAAACCATCAGAGCAAAAAAGGATGGCCTAACTTTCAGAAAAGCAGAAAAAAAACAGCACGCAAGAAAAAAAACAAACACTTGAGGGCTTATTTAACTGAGCTTCAGACTGGAAGTTACGGGTAGATCTCGAAAGGCGATTCGTCTTCTCATTTGAGATAAAAAAAAACTATTTAGTCCAGAAATAATATTGTACTCTGCATCAAACAAGCTATTGGTCATAATCGAGCTAGCCGTTCCGTGGGAATCGAGAGCTGATGAGTCATACGAACGAAAGAAATTTGAATTCAGCGAACTATGTTATAATTGCAGAGACAAAGATGGGTCTGTGTAGTGTTATCCTATGGCAGTATTGTCTTGTATATAAAGGAACATCAACAATCTAAGCCCTACGATAAATTGGGTCAACTGGAAAAAATATAATGCAATAAACTAGATAAGCGACATGGCGGAAAGTCCACCTTGTGAATTCCGTAGTTGGTTATGGCTAAGAATACCGAAACCTGAAGGCAGGCGAATATATGACATGTCTCGCATTGGGATAGCGCATCCCCACGGCACGACGGTTAGAAAATGACGATCACAGTACCGAAACCATGAAAGACGTCCGCTTCATCACTGAGGACGAGACATGTGCAGAATATGATTCATGCTATGTATTTGTAAGACTCAATTCCTATGAATTAACGTTATTCGTTTTGAATTTTGTTGATTCGGTTCATTTCGAAAACTGGTAGAAATATTATGGGAAGCCTCCATGTGAACTGAGGGAAGAAGTAAGGAGAGGTGGAACGAAATAGAGCAAGCGTATTCATCTGTGGAGGCGCGGAGTGATCAACCGCGTCGACGACCCTGGAAGAGTGCACGGTCAGATTTCGTCGAAATATGTATTGAGGCTTGGTAGGGACATGACGACACAGAATCTGTAGATAATCGGTATTTTAAGGTATTTGCTTAAAGATTTTATTCACTTGAGCTCTTTAAAAAAAGTTCATATTTTTTTAGCTTTGCGAAAAAGCCAGCAAAGAAGATTTCCTGACATAATAATTTATATTTCACAAAATGAATCGCTGGTTAATACTTTTTTATATGAATTTCATATTTTTTTGTACAAAAAAATAGAAACATTTTAAAATGTAATTTCGTTGTTTTATGCAATATCTGCGTTTTTTTTAAATGTCGTCACATTTTCCGTTTTTATTTCTGCATTGTCGAAGTTCTTTTCTAAGCACCAGTGAATCCATCGAGCTCGAGATTTGACAGTAAAATATCATTTAGGAGATTGAAGTTTTGTTTTGATTTGAAACAGTCCGTGAAAAAGTGGTTTTCCTTTCTTTAAAACATGTTTTGCTGGACGAATGCAAAAACAAATGGCTTTAAATGAAGTATAATGAGTGCAGTTGGCTGCGAGCACCTTAGTGCCTTCAAGGCAGCCAAAGGAACAGAGTTTTTCAAAATTATTCATCGGTTTTTTATTTCATGCACAACACCCGAAAACAGGAAAAGAAAGGTGGTTTATAACACATTATTTTAATTTATTCAAGCAATATGACAAATGAATCTTAAGTTAATTTCCTCCTCTAAATGGTGTTTCTTAACGTTTTAATTTCTTGCAAATATTTGATCTAAAATATCGTCCAAATCAAACAAAGGCCAGATGACACGGAATATCTTCTACTAGTCAATGTGTAGATCAGTCATTTTTTGTGATAATTTTACTCACTAGTCATCAATTATAAGTCATTTTACCTACATTTATCATATATGTTTTTCTTTTGTGTAACGCTATAAGCTTGTGTTAGGGTTTTCTATCAAGGACCACCATGGAAATAAGTCAGTTTGATACAGACTTTCTGGTGCAATCCTTTTTGTGATCACGCCATATGCAAGTGTTATTACTCATACTTCTAGTATTATTGCTTATATTAAAATTGATTTTCTATACATATTATGCGTATATTGCAGTACTTAATTGTTTACAAAACTTAATTGTGTTTACTCTTGTTTTTATTGTATTACTATTGTACTATTTTTATGGCGAATCGCAAATAAAAGCTATCAATCAGACACATGTCATTTTTGTAGGGCACAACTTCATTTCGAGCTCTTGAATGAAAACTCCACTAACCTGCAAACAACGTACATTTTCAATCATAAAAAGAAGTTATATGTTCGATTTTGGGTCATTCTGTCCTGAAATTACGAAAAGTCATGAAAAATCGACTTGGTTATGAAAAGTTTCGAAAAAGAAAATAGTATTTTTTAAAGCGGTCGTGTCATCAGAGCTCACTACCTTAACATCAAATGGTCATATGTTTTCTTTCGCTGTATCATGTGACAGTATTTCAAACCACAGACACAAAGGTTTGGGCCCATAGATGTGGTCCGTCCGTCTCAGACCTTCCGTGATCGACTTCCAAGAGTTAAGCAAAAATTGTTACTTGTATAAATAGCAAATTTTCAAGCATTAGCTTATACGGGCTAAGACTTTCGAATCGAGGTTCTAAGAGACATAGTTTCAGGATATAGAAAAACAATGTCTTTTAGATTTTGTAGGTTTGGACCGCATTTGGTCACCCTGCAGTAGCGAATCTGGCAAACAAAAATTAAACGTAAGCTAGTATGAGCTACAACTTTTGAATAGAACGCCGGATACGGTGAATGTCGACTCGTAGAAAAACTGACTCGCAAGCAAATAGACCCGTAGAAAATATGACCGACTCGTATGCAGCAAAAAGTAAATTCGGAATAGACGACTAGCCGAAGATACTTGATTAGATAGGATTACACGTCAAAAATATGTAGATTTGGTTTTTGATGGTTTTGGGCAAAAACTTGAAGTCGCGATTCAAGCAAAAAAGTAAAGATTTAAAATCTGTCTGTATCGTGTTCATGCTATAACGGAAGCTCAAATTGTGAGGTTGTGCATTTTTAGGCCTCAACCCCAAAGTTGGGGGCCTATAGAGTTGGGGTGTCCGTCTGTCCGTCCGTCTGTCATCGCCTGTTTGTACGGGCTAGAACTTTTGAACGGAAGGTCATAGAGAATTGGTTATAAGCTCAAATGAAAGGTCTTGGTCCTTAGATGTGTATGTGATATTTCGAGAATGCAGATGTAGTTCGGGACATGCGAACGTGTTATCTTATACCTGTTTATAAGATTCGGCAGTTGAGAGTTATAAAGCTACGCAAAACTATCTGAAAAAGTGTTAGTTATAGCATTAATTCATAAATGCTGACGCGTCTTTCGAAAAGTTTACCAGGTTTTGACTAGAATCACAAACAAATTGTTATTTACGGAATTATTTTAAGATTCTGATACGACTACACGGAAAGTTGACCAGATTTTGACCAAAGTCTGAAAATTGTATGAATCTAACATAGCGCAGGGGTGGAAATAAGAAAATTTTCACACTCGCCAGACTGGCGAGTGAGTCAAATTTCACACTCGCCAGCGAAGATTTACACTCGCCAGGAGGTGAAAATATGAAAAATGAAAACCACTTAAATGTGGGCTCCCTTATTTGATTTGCATGTGGACGCAGGTATTTGTAAGGAAAAATAAACGAGCGCCGAAGGCGCGAGCCGACAAATTTCATTGAATTATTATAAATCTTAAGATTTAATCAACAATTTTCGGAAAATAATGTTTTTGACGGTAAATTTTACACTCGCCAGGCTGGCGAGTGACTTCAAATTCACACTCGCCAATCGAAAATTTCACTCGCCATGGCGAGTGTGGCGAGTGCTTATTTCCACCCCTGATAGCGCAAAATCAAATGTGATCTGTTTAACAGACATTACCCATTTCATGTCGGGCATTTTTATGCGTTTCCCTCAATACTTGTAATATGTTTTTTTTTTTAAACGAAAATTGCAGGAATTATGTTTTATCATCCAAAAGACTATCCTTCTGAATTTAAGACGGTTCGGACCTGCTTGTGCTTCACGCACATCCTCTTGTTTATTGAAATCTGACACGTCACAGCACAATCGATTTGACGTTGTAAATTTGAAAATAACATATCTTTAAAACTTATTATTAAACTTTTTTTTCATTAATATGTGTTGTTAGGCCCGCTCGTGTGTTTGTCACGCATGTCGACAGCACTGTCCGCGTCTTCATGCCTGTCTTTCCTGTGTCTTCTTCGGGTGTCATGGCAAGAAACACATTCAGGAGCATGCCAAAACTAAAGGCCATAATCTTGGTAGGTGGAAAAAAAGAGACAATGGGTCAAATAATATAAAAAAGGTGTTATAATAAGAGAATATAAAAAAGTGTGATAATAAGTTATTGTTTCTTGTGGAGAAGAAATCTAAGGCGATATTTTGAGTTTAATTTCATCTTGTATCTACCAAGATATTGTAAGAGTAAGCTGCAAGTTAAATAAAAGCCAAACCTTAATTTTTAGGCCCCAACCCTAAAGTTGGGGGCCTATAGAGTTGGGGTGTCCGTCCGTCTGTCTGTCCGTCTGTCCGTCCGTCCGTCTGTCTGTCATCGCTTTCTTGTACGGGCTAGAACTTTTGAACGGAAGGTCATAGAGACTTGG
>LQRL01174245.1:726-11920 GCA_001703475.1 Hydroides elegans
ATAGCGATTACCTTATTAAATTGGAATTGTCACACATAATTGTTTATGTATTGGGTGATGTAAAAGGGAAGGATGAATGCTGCTATTGCTTTTTTTCATTTAAGGTAATTTGCAGCTGTTCAGCATAAAACCCCTATCGATTGTCTATGTAGCAAACAAATTTATATTCATAAACAATAATTTCTGATTATAATGAACAATTTCGGTTTAAAATATTTAATAATCAAATAAGACATAACATCACAACGTCATATTTGAAACCAGAAACAACGACTCACGGAAGAAGTTCTGCGATCGCCATTCCAACACAATGCCATGTTGAAGACACGTCGATGCATAAGCCTTGACGATGGGTTCCGTAAACACTCGGCAATCCTCGACTGTGTTTCCGCCGTTCACGCAATAACACATGTCTTCAATGAGCATGGCCTTGTACAGGTTGGGGTTGGTCTGCGCGTGGCAGTGTCCGAAAATGGTCTGGTTGTTGGCGATGTCCGACGCGATTCTTTGCAGAACATCCAACTGACGGAAAAAACATTGAATATTTTAAGATAATATTTAATCGAGCCCTGTTTATTTCTTTTCGCAAAATACATGTACATGTATGTTTATTTGTATCTAAAATCCATATCATACATATGCCTGAAATATTTTTTTTTCAGTTGCTACTGGTGGCTAAGTAAATCAAGACATTACCAGTGACAAATAACTCGACTTGACATTAACATAATGGTTGTTTAAAATTCAAAGTATATTCAATTTGATATTTAAAGACATTCAACATATTTATCATAAAAATCTGCATGAATTTTTTTTTAAGAAATCGAATCCGTTGTTTAACAATATCATTTTTATGAGACAGCATTGTTCTAACCGTTTGGCCGCCAGAGTTCTCCGACAGAATCGTACAAGGATGTCTGGAGTCACCAACGTAATCCTCAGTGTGTGTATGCAAGTCAGAGTACTTGTTGGAATTGCCAAAGTCGAAGGAGCTTGACAGAATTTGCTCTCCGTAGGTGTTGACGTAGAAATCATCATCAGGGTCACCGTTCATGCGACCACACATACCTTAAACAAGTTTCATTCAATTAAATATAAATGCATTGGTTAAAATAGACAATTAATTGCTTCGATAAATAGTGGTACTTTATGGTATTGTCTTATCATGATATGATATGCCTCGATATGCACGTGTTAAATTATTAATGCGTGCAGGCGCATATTCAATTTCTTCATCCAAATTTCTAATTTATTCTTACCTGTAGTCAGGTTGGTCATGGTTTCCTCAGCATAGATGTAGACATTGTCAAGACCATCGTACAGGATAGTGAAATCTGAAAGAAAGCAAACGAATCGCAATTAATAATCAGCCAAATATAAATAAATAAATAAAATAAACATTCATGAACAGAAAAATGCTTTTCGTAATCACTTGGATATTTGTTTCATAGAAACTATCCTAATCATAAAGGATGTTGATCTTTTGATCGAACTTACAGTCGTTCAAGTGACTGAATCTATACGAATAAGATCCATTTCAATTTAATCTTAATAACGTGAAACGTTATCACAAATCGCTTCACACTTAAGAGAAAAATACAAAAGAGCACATCCTACCATCAAGACCCTCAATGATGTAATAGGCTCCCAATTTCTTGTAGGCCACTTCATTGACAGCCTCTGCATCTTCGAGACTAGGCACGCCGTTCACCCAAACACCATCAGGTGTGAATTCCAGGGTATCATCATTGCGGATAACCTATAGTTTTAAAGAAAAATAATTTTAATTTATTATAATGCCTATCTATGAGAACAATATGAACATAAGTTGGGTATCAAGGACGCGCTTGTGACTTTTGCAAGACGTTGTTTTTTTTTCAAAAATAACAAAAAAAAATCAATAGCGTACTTTGTTTCAAAAACTTCCCGAAATAACAGGACAAAAATATTAACTTCATCTTTAAAAGACAATATCAAAGATACACTCACTGTAAGGGAAACACGGCAGTCGACGGCATCAATACAGGAATAGGCGTGGTTCACCAACACGTAGTAGCTCATTGTGGAGAACCCTGCTTCAGCGGTCTTCCTCAGCATATAGTAAGTGCCATGTCCGGGGAACATGAACGGCCTGAATGCAAGGTTTAGAAAAAAACATAAACATATTTAAAACAAAAGGTTCAACAGATAGAATTATATATGTAAATGTAAAGAGAGTGTTTGCATTTCATTTACATGTATTTTTCTGGATTCTACTAATTAAATAGCTCGTAATATACCGCATTACCTTCCGTCGAATGTGATGTAGTTCCTTCCGTTCATATGCATACACACCGAGCTTGGTCGAAGGATATCTAAATTAAAAAAAAAAATGTTTGTTTTTATTACTCGTATCAATTTAATTATTTATGAAAATTTCGACAGAGAAAAGTCAGCAACGGTCATATGTCTATTGGAACACTGTTCTCGGAAAATTTGAAACATGTGCAACATTTGCAATAAATAGAAAATACAGACATGTACCAATGATGACATGAGATAGCCTACAAGTTGTACTTAAAAAGGAGATTTTTGTGTGTGTCCTTATTATCGCCCAATACTCATAACAATTACCTTAACACTAAATCCATTACTTCCAGAGCTATTTAAATAAAACTATCATATGCCACAATATGAATACCATTTTTATTTTATCTTAAACTAAGCTAACAGAGAGAGAAAACTAAGCTAAAATGTTGTTTATGTTTTGAAAGTGGTCTCCAAAAAACCCATATCCATGAATGGAGATTGTTCACGAATGTATTTTTCTGTCGTAGTGACCACATAATTTGATATGACAAAGAACACCTCGTAAGGTGTTCATTAAAAATGTGTTTTTTTTTCTATATCGATCCATCTGCAAGCTTTGCCATCAAAACTGCAAGAATTTAAGGAACATATTTTTGTCAAAAATGTTTTTTTTTCTACAGATTTATGATAAAAACAGTTTTCTCACTACCAAATTGAAACACCGTGTCGCTGTGCTGGTACCTTTGTCAGAGTTATAAACTCGAACAAAACCAAACTCTAGTTTTTTTTGGAACCAATATATTTATTCGAAAAATACCTGTTGTTTCAGGGTGCGAAGCATCAAAGCTGATGACACTGCAGTCGGTTCCGGCGAATCCAAACAGACAGCTGCATTGGTTGGGCCCGATGCATTGTCCGCCGTTTTTACAATCTGGGTTGCAAGATGCTGAAAAACACAATTGATCAGTTGATTATTACATCTGAAGAACTCGCAAACATATTTGATACCACAATATTGGTGCAATGATTTTATATAACGGATTATTAATAGATTAATCATGATAATAAACTTGATCATAAACGCATGAAAATGAAAATGTGAAAGGGACCACTTGATAACTATCACACCTAATGACGTTCATAATTTAATTTATCATGTTGAAAAAGCCAACAAAACAGAGTCTTTTCTTAAATTTTGACATGAGAGTAAAATAAATTTGGTTTTAAGATAAGCATGATAACATACATTCGGTACACCTGTCTCCTCCATAGCCTGATTCGCATATGCAGCTGTCGCCATTTTCTGAGCATCTACCATGAGTACCACAGTCAACGGCGCAGATATCTGTGATTTAATGAGTTGCATAAACGTGTCTTTCACAAAAACATTATTTTTTATATTTTGTATCGGGAAAGGAATGATAACTAGCTTCAAATAAGCTAAAGTGTAAATAAATATATATTGAACAAGATTATTCTACTGTTGCATAAAACCTTACACTAAATATTTACAATCGTTTTGAAACGGTTAATCCGCAATTTTATTTAAAAAAAACGCATACAACTGCCTAGAAGCTGTGTTTTATTTGATATAAAGGAAATGGAGTGACATTATTAGCTTTTAAATATCCCTTACCGCATTGCGATCCTTGCCAACTGCCACGGCACTGACAAATGTTCACATCGACACATTCGGCGTTTTCCCAGCAAGGAGGCTCGCAACTCGGTGTGTTACAATCATCACCACTGTATCCGGTGTTGCATTGACAGACACCAGGCTCGATGCAAGTACCGTGGACGCAGCCGCCGGTGCACTGAGCTGAAAAAAGAGCAGACAAAAAGTATATGAATTGTGAAAATAAATGATGGATATTAATTCAAGAATTTGTAGACACTGGGATCAATGCAGGTATCGTGGACGCAACCACCGGTGAATTGAGCTGGAAAGGATAAGAGAGAGAACAAAACTGAGATTTGATGGTTGATTTTGGAGAGTCACTGTAGCCGGTGCATTCATGTCCAAAGATTTTTAACGTTCAATGCGCTGCACTGACGTTCAACCGTTCAAAGTTGATGTATGCCAAATGTCGATTAAATGCAAGTTTGAACGGTTGCACATCTCGTATGCTCTACCGTTCAACGGTTGTTGTAAATGCAAATATAATGCAAATATAATGCAAATATAATCGTATGATTTTATTCTTGCATACTACATGTACATGTAATGAAATGACGACGGGCATATACCATACGCTAAAGACGCAGTAACAAGTGAGATAATCCTTACGTATTTGTTGCGTCATAAGCAATTTATGCAACTACGTCATAATTCCGCAACAAACAATTACTAATCGTTCTTGACTACCCTTAGCATTGAATGGTTGAACGTTAGAACATCGAGTTTCTCCTTATTTTGCAGATATGTAACATCTATCAAATTGCTATAGAATGTGAAACTTCTTATGTATTGATTAATTGAAAGTTTAAACGTTTGTACATCTCATATGTTCTACCGTTTAGCGGTTCAAATTGATGTCAATTCGATTACGTATTTGTTGCGTCATAAGCAATTTATGCAATTACGTCATAATTCCGCAACAAACAACCCAGTAAACAAAAAACCTTAAAAAACGTTTTTAAAACGTGAATAAAACGTAAATTGGTGCAAAAAACGTGTTTATTACGTGAAAAATACGTTCTCTATTTACTGGGAGTTACTATTCGTTCTTGACTGCCCTAAGCATTGAACGGTTGAACGTTAGAACATCGAGTTTGTCCTTATTTTGCAGATATGTAACATCTATCAAATTGCTATAGAATGTGAAGTTTCTATCCTTTTTGTCTATCCTAATGCATATATAACATTGATATAAGTATGATCATACATTTTATATAAATAGATCTACGTTGTAAAGATATTATTTTCGGTGAATTTCGCAAAAGTCACGGAAACAAGTGAAACTTGTCACAATGATCCTAACCTTTTTGCATCACAAACCTTATATACAATTACGTCATTATCACATAACAAACAATTAATATATATTCTTGACTACCCTTAGCATTGAACGGTTGAACCCTAGAACGTCTACTTTTTTTCAGATACATCACATCAATATAATTACTAGGTAAGTTTCTTAAATAGCCATAGCAAATATGTTATTTGAACGATTGCACCTCCTCTTTAAGAAATGACAAAATATACCTCAAACATTTCTCTCAAGAATATAATAAAAGGTCGCATATGTCTTTCAACTTTGAACCGTTGAACATGTGTGCAGCTCATTGAACATTTCAATTATATACAACAAATTTACTGAAAGCTTTTTTTTGAACCAGCTACGTTATGCTCTGAAGGATCAGCTAAATACAGAACAATGTGTGAAAATTGCATATTTAGTTAGTGTTAATCGGTTTATACCGATTAGAAATTTGAGTAATGTGATAAGCTATTTCCATACCTTGTGTACAGTCATTGCCGCCCCAGCCCGTGGCGCATGCGCACACCGTGGTGTTGCTCTGGTCGATGAAGAAGCACGAGCCGTGGTCGCTGTCACAAGGCAGCGTACACGTGTCGCAAGCATCACCCTCCCAGTGCAAACAGCATTGGTGCCGCGTCTCCGTTTCGTAATGAGTCACCGATTGGTCCTCATACGTCACGCTGTGAATTTACATATAAACTTTTGAACAATGTAAAGTAAAAAAGTCGAAATATTTTCTTTTCAAACACATTATAACATTTCCAGTGTAAACAATATAGGTGCCGCGTCTTTGTTTGGTAATGAATCACCGATTGGTCCTTATACGTCATGCTGTAAAATTTACATACACAGTTTTGAACAATGTACAAAATCCACACCTTTACATATACACTTTTAAACAACGCAAAAAGATCGCATTTTTGTCCAACACACATTATCACATTCCAAGTGTTAACAACATTGGTGCCGCGTCTCCGATCTGAAATGAGTCACCGATTGGTCCTCATACGTCAGGCTGTGAATTGACATATACCCTTTAGGAAAAATATAAAGGAATTGCAACATTTTCTTTTCGAAAACATTCCCAGTGCCTGCTGCATTGGTGCCGCGTATCTTTTTGGTAGTGAGTCACCGATTGGTCCTCATACGTGATGCTGGAAATAGAGGTATATTCTTTAAGAATAAAACCCTTCTTCATTTGATAATGAGTCACCGATTAGTCCTCATACGTCACGCTGTTAATAAACGAGTTTTCTTTTACTTATGTTGCATTCGGGTAAATTTTAAAGTATGCGATATATTTGATTTATAGCTGAATTACAATTTTAAAAAAAGATTATTCATACATGTATTCCCCATTTGTTATTGAGTCACCAATTGGTTCTCATACGTCACGCTGCAAATATACGAGAAGTCTTTTATTTTTGGTGGATTGTACCCTTAGTGAATTTGAAAGCATGTGTTCTATTTCAATTATAATTTGAATTTGAATAAAGAAATTCTAAATGTAGTCTCTATTTTGTACTGTGTGAATATATACAGACAGATTATTGCAACGCGCAAAAAGTAGTCACAACCTTATGTTTATTATTGAACATTTAACATGGTCGGCGGTAATGTAGATTGCGATCGAAGTCATTACTTTGGTGATTGTTGGGTAAAGTTTAAGAGAAAGATGATGGCAGTCCTAGATAATTTTAATTTTTAATTTTAATATTAACGAATTGTTAGCTTTCCTTGCTAAAACACAACTATTTATCTTAATTTACTTGATATTATTCTATTTCATCGCTTTTAGATGCACAAGAAACAGTTTCAGACTGAAATGCTTCATATTTAACCAAATTATTAAAACATTGCTCGATGGTTAGATTCTACTCCTATATCAGCATTGCGCTGAACTAGGTGGCTTACAATGCAATGTTTCTTAATGTATGGTTGTGTTTTCAATTAAATGAATAAGATATATAAATCATTTAATTATCAGAATATATATGTGAATCTTAATTTGTTCACTTTGCGTCCATAATGTGGATCATTTTATTCCATATTAAACAGCAAAACCGTTTATTAACAAAATGCAATATATTGAATTGTTTGCGCTTAAACACATGTTACGATGTTTACATAAGAATGTTAATCGTGCTGGATTTAACTTATTAGATCTATTTTTTCTGGAAAATCTGCCTGATGATATTGCATTAGGATAACATATTGTACGTAAATAAATTTACTTGTCTGATATTAATAAGATAGAGTTATTTAATAATATATTTATTATGTAATAAATAAGAGAGATGCAAAAAAAATGACTTAGTAGTGGAAAAATACCGAAGGGTCCTTTACACACGGTGTTATTATCCTGCAACCTTTTTCGTTTACGAATACGGAGCAGGTTATATTTTTTATCCGTTTTTATTTCTGAAATTTGTCACCCGCATAACTGAATCTTAGGAGCATCAAACATCAAAAGTATACCATAATGAAACATATAACATGAAGTTATTTATCGGCTGGTTAATATCATAAAATGTTGATATGGTTTATAATAAACATGGAAAATATAAATGTTTGGATTAAAGCGATGTCGAATCTCACGACGTCCCTGAAAATCTTAAAAGGCAAAACATTTTTCTAATTAGTTAATACACAACTTGCAACCTTTTATGCATCGCTCTTAGTGATCGCCGTAAAATGGGCAACGCGAAATCTACTTTGACTTTTTATGCCAGTAAACACACGTCAATCAGAACCCAAGTTGTATTTGAGTAGATGGGCATTGTCTATGTAAATATGACGTGTTTATTGCTTCACAGAGCAAATGCAGTGTTTAGAATAAGCACATGCATGAAATAAAGGGTAGTGTTATTTAAGTCAAGAACGATATTTCATAGACTATATATGGCAGCAAGGATTGGAGATCATATCAGTTAGCAGGAGAACCCAACGGAAGATTCTAAGAAGTGTGTCTAACATGACTTATTTTGTTGTGAAATGAATTCATTTGCAGCTAAAAGTGGTGAAATATAATTCCTTTAACCAAAAAATATTATTTATTAACCAGCCAGGATAGCTAAAAAATGGATCTATTCTTGCTAGCAAAACATTGCTGGCAAGAATAGATCCATTTCAATGTTTCATGTCCCTCTAAAAGTCCACAAAATTAGTATATTCCCATGTTTTAGCCCTAATTTGCTCAAAACTGAGTTTATTTCATGGATTAATTCTATGGACCATATTTCTTGAAATAAAACGAAAAGGGAATTTTCATATTCATTCAATTCTGTGATAATGTCAGCAAGGAAGATGTCCCAGCCGAATATATATTTCACCGAATAAATCAATGGGTTCTCCTGTGTTAGTCTATTTTAAGAAAACTCGCCTGTAATAAAAACTTTCAATACGCATATATGGTATAGATGAATAAGGATTCGATTTTATTTCACACAATCAAAAAAAAATAAATGCTTTATGAGCATGATTTCACTCTAGTAATAAGATTTATTTCATATGTTAATATTCAATTCTGCGATTCACGACTGGGTAATAAAGCTGCTGCCGCATAAATTGCAATGCAAATATTGCACATGCATGCATTTGCTCATTGTAACCCTCATATCCCATTTACAAAAATTGTGTAATCATTAAATTCAGCTTTACCGACGGCCTTTCAATTTGATGGAAATACTTGGTATTATAATACATTATCTTAGAAACAAACATCGATGTTATAAATGCGATGTCTTTGAAATCATGTTTCGAGCTTTCAATAGAAAATGCGCTTTATAAGAATAAATAATAAGTACGTTGATTAACTCCTGAAGGGCACCCCATGACACATTTTTCAAAAAGTTGAAAAATTACCTTAATACAACATTTGATTTACGAACAGCAATGAAATTATGGTTATTTAAAATTTAAAGTTTGCAAAAAGGTGTTCAATTTTCCAAGCCATGGCATTTGCGAAAATGAAGAAGTTAAATATAACTTAATTGCCTATCATATATGGTAAATAACAGTTCATAAGAACAATGCAATTAAGTTTTATCAATGGTATGATAATGATTCTTAAAATTTATTTTTAAAAAATTATCAAAAAAGGTGTTCATCAAACTGCACAAATTTCCAAGCTAGAGCGGATTTTCTAAAAATTCCCAAGCCAGTTGGAGTTTGGTAGGGAACACCTTTTGTGGGGAACAGCTCGTGAGGTGCTCTTCACTCTTATATTGATATATTTATATATATATCAGAAACGGTGTCAGAGGTTTATCTATTTTTAATAACTTAAAAGCTAAAAATGATAGTCTATTTCTATTGAAATGTATGGATATATGTTAAATATCAATATCCATGAAGGAAATGTTACTATAATAAGTAAATGATAGATCCCAAATACAATACTTTTTCAATTAGAAAGAATAGATATGGTAATCCGTTTGTGCATGCGTGTGATGCTGGTATAGATATGTAGACTACATCTATTTTTATCGGTTATGTTTGTTTCAACAATTTCCAAATTATTGTTTCATCGAAAATCATTTTGAATATTTAAAAGTTAAAGTGTTCAATAAACATATATTTTATATTAAATAAGCATGCTAAACGACAGTCCAGCTAGTTTAAAAAAAAACTTAATTATGATACGCTGATTACAAATTTTGAAATAAAACATCATACATATGTATATATTTTTTCTATCAGCTATCAAATCAGGTTCCAACTAAATGCGGAATAAATAAATATATATTTTTTCACTGTTGAATTAAATATGTTATTTGATAGTTTGATTAAAGTGTTTATTATTCATATAGGCATGTTTCCGAACTATTTGAATTCATTTATGATATAATTAATTTAATGAAATATAAAATAGCATTTCAAATAGGGTAGTTTTTAAAATGTGGTAACGGGCGTGCTGGCCTGGAATGGTCAAGTTTTTCTCTTATTAATACTTATCCAAAAATTAATAAAATACAAACCACAGCGTATTATTCATTGAACATTGAGTCTTTTTAGCTTTCTTTGCCTTTTCAGAAAAAACAAAACAAAACAAAACGAATTGCTTTTGTGGCGCCAATAGCTATAGATTTGATATGAGTTTATGGAGAATAAATTTGTCAAGTGCCAAAAAATGAAAATTATTGTTTTACAATATTATATGCTGCCACTCAGATGTGAGAGTTAAATTGCATTTTGACAATTTAAACTAAATAAAGAGCGCATTAATCAGGACTTCTGAAGAGCAAAAAAGGACGAATCATTCATATTTAAAATGTGTAACTTGGAAAAATATGTTAAAAACAAATGACGAAAAGACTATTATAACATTACAATATTTGAATGATAATTTAAGTTAAGCTAATAAAACTCGGTAGCTTTTATATATAACTTATGATTAACAGGCTCGTTCTGAATATATATTTATTTTTATTTAAACATTATATTATCAAATTTGCTCACTATATACACAGTTTCCATCGCTCGTCGTTGTCGTATGCGCTCCCTACTTATCTGGCATACACGTTTAAACGAAATTTCCTTCCATTATTTCATTCATTCAATATGCATCTACCTTTGTGACTTAAAAACTTAAATATATTTGACTCACTAGACGCAGTTGCAGCGCTCGCCGTTGCCGTAGGTGCTCTCCTCTCTTTCAAAAGAAACCACATCGGGCCCCGTGCAATATTCGCTCGTGCAGTCGACGAAGTTGGCCTCGTGCTGCACGGGAACCTGCTCGTTGGTGACGACGGGGACCTGGACTTGCACCGTGCAAAAATGTCTAGAAAAAAGATAATAAGTTATAATAAAAAGAAACAATTATATATATATATATAATTATTTAAAATACATCGGCGATTACGACGGACACATGCACTTGCACCGTGCAAAAGTGTCTGAAAGATAAATGGAGACAAATGATA
>LQRL01174276.1:7658-37146 GCA_001703475.1 Hydroides elegans
GATCACGCGTTCTTAATTTACAGCAATGAAAATGTGATGATTCGTTTTAAATACTAAATTTAGTAAATGGAAACACGTTTAACTTTATAGGAAGATTTTCAATTTAAAAATGGTAAATACCTGGCAATTCTTCCTCTACTTCTTGCATATCCTTGCGTTGTCTCGCCTTAAATTTCGTCATTTTGCGAATAATTCGTTTAACCCTTGCGACAACAGGTGAATCTCTTTCGTCTGTTTCTACGACGGTTGGACAGGGATGAGTGCCTCTTGAATGGGCAACCATCTCCTCCGCAATACTCACATACTGTTTTGCTCTTTTAGCTTCCACTTTTAATCACATATTTAAAATAGTTGTAGACTAATACGCCAATAGCACAGAGAGAAAGTCCTAGCAATATTGCTATAAACATATCGAAATACAATATAAAATCATTACAAACCTATTGTATGTTTGAATAAATTTTAAGTACAGAGAAATATTTATTTGTAAGGTGCATAATAATATTTCCAATTAACAATAAATTCATCTTTATTACCTGAAAGTGGAAGAAAATCTTTGTTTGGTTCTTTGTCGATCACAACCAGACATACAAGTCCAAGTGCGAATGTGTCGACGGTTGCGTCATACTTCACCCCTCCTTCGAATTCCATTGAAAACTCAGGAGCCATGAAATATTGCGATCCACAAGTTGTTGTCATTAATTGACCCTGTTGAAATGCAATCGAGCGCGATTGACGTTCTTCAAGGAGCTTTGATAATCCAAAGTCGGTAATTTTGACAACATCTCTATCGCCTTCTCTTTTCATCATGATATTTTCTAGTTTGAGATCCCTGTGTATCACCGGAGGCTCTTGTCTGTGCATGAATGCAACTGCACTTGCAGATTCATACATGATAGTCAGTCGACTCATGAGATTTAAGTTCGGGTGATCTTTAAGGTAGCCCTTCAGATTCTTTAAATCGCAAAATTCCAGGAAAATCCAGAACACACCCAAATTGAAAAAGTGATCAAATAACTTAACTATATTGTTATGTGTCTGTAGACTTTGAATGATTGCTAACTCCCTTTCAGCCATGTCGTGCATATATTCATTTGTTACTCCATCATCAGTGAGAATTAATTGCTTGGCTGCAAATATTTGTTTGGACTCATTGTGTTCAGCTTTATGAACGGTTCCAAAAGTTCCGCGTCCAATTGGTGGGCTGAATGTTACATTGTAGTCCCCAACAGTGTTGATAATGCTTTGTCCAGCCATGTTCTGCAACAAATTTTGAATGTGAAGATAGAGTAAACATTAAAACTGTAATGTTTATGACATGAATTTTTATTTTTTACAGCTTCAGTTAACTTCCAGCGTCAATCATCAAAACTTCTCAAACTACTTCAATTTCTGTCTCCACTTACATTGATAGAGCTTTGATACACACTATTTTTTCATATAATAAGAAAATGAATGAAGAATAAGAAACGAAATTATAGCTAGCAAATATTGTTCAAGACTGATGACTTCTCTCCTATTCCAAGTATATATTAAAACTCATTAAGTCCATTCTTATCTTCAATGAGGTTTACAATATATTATTTTATTATTTTTCATTGTTATACAAATGTATGTTCATTGCTCGTTTACTTTGGTGATTCATTTGTAGATGCTACTTTATCTTATTTTAGCATGCGTTAGAAGCAATTAAATTACGCTATACATACCTGGGTTAAAATAAACCATAAATCTAATCCATCAATGTAAATGGATACATTAGAATTAAATTCCTTCCAGTACTTCCTTGGTATTTTGCAATACCTAATTGTGTCATACTGTCAACAGGTAAATATACCTTCAAGTATATCCGTTTATCGCTGTACTACGAGTCACCACTTAGGTTTACATGGATCCTATTTATCTAAGTAACCTTGTAACACTCGATTAAAGTGTCCACCACAAGTAGAGTTTACTGATTATGCAATGGTATTACGATAAAAAACTCAATTAAACTTATCATCACAGAGTTGATAGATAATGCATTAATTGCATAAATAAACAATTATGCAAAAAAACATATTTATTAACAAGTCAGATTTTTTTATAGAATCTTAAAAGTGAACGCTGTTAAGCTTTACACAAAGATTGTAGTGCATAAGAGACATATACAAGTGAAAGGAGAGAGAAAAATAGTGCATTCTTAGAAATATAAAAGCTTTTACCTGTTTTAATCTGCCTCATTTGGTTTGCGCTTATCATAGTGTAAGTACAGGCCAGGTTAAATATAATCAGGGGGAGTGTTTTTTTGTTGATAACTTTGGAAATAAGTATATTTGAATAACCAAACTTTATCAGTATATATATTTGGGGAACCCCTAACGTATTAATTCGCTTTTACAACATTGATTTGCACGATTTGAGGTGTTTCGAAACTGCTAAACTAAAATTTGAAAACATTGAGAGGCCTGGGAATCACGTGTATAAATGTTTTTATTTATTATTATCAATATAGGACCACTCGTGTTCTTTCGTTCTTAAACAGGCATTGCATAAAAACGTGTTCTTAGGACCTAGACACATGGGAAGCTGCTTCACGCCACCCCCTCCCCCAAGTAAACCGTGTTTTGCAATGAATTTATATGTGAATCTCGACGAAGCTTCTCATGTGGCCAGGTAATAGCATGTGCTTCATAATAAATTCTGATACTTTCTTCATATCAGGTTTTTATGCTCAGATATATATGCCTTGAGTTTTTTTATACTTATCTTTTCATTTCTTTAATAGAATTTATATACATATCTCTTGATTTAGTATTTCTGAACACTATTTAGCTTATCCTTTCTATCCCTCCGTTGACTATGCTCATTTCTATCATTTGAGTCCGTTGGTAGTTTTATCCTTATTGTCTTTTCTGATCAGTGCGCTTTGAAATAAATAAAATACATCTTTCGTTCGTTTTGCATATTTTGAAAGTCTAATTCTTAAGTTTCCTCTAACCGACTCATTATTTAAATAATTGTAAACATAACAAATAATTTAGTATCATTTGTTTTTCAGCAAAAGGAAATCGTTTACGGCCCATGATGGCAAAGCAGTTATATTTTAACTCGGATAGACTCTATCAAACAACAGTTAGGATTAAGAACTATTGAAAATAATCATGAGATAATGTTAAAAAAACACGTGGGATTCAAGGAACAAATGTACAAATAAATAAATTAACATTGGTTTTTACAATGTCGGTCAAATTTCTGATCCAGAGAAGCTTTTATTAATACCAACCATATTAAAATGCTATGCATAAATAGATTCTAATTGACACCTGTCTCACAACTTCCAATACGCTTATTGAAAATCGATACAGCTTCAATGAAAACGACAAAACTAATACAAAGCGTTTTGCAAGATAATGGCGTTATATAATAATAATCATTATAGATTATATAATAATAACCATTATAGAATCTATAGAATACAAAAGAATATAAAAGAAAAACTATGGCCGTATCCTCAATCACGTTTATCTGCAAAAATATAAGAGAAGTCAAGCCACAAGTTAAGAACGTCTCAAATGATAAAAAAAATATAAGAGCCATTGCAAGTACCGAGCAAATACATAGAATCTATGTTCAAACGTTACAATTCAATAGATTTATCATTTTTAGATTAGGGTTTGGCCATATATTTAAAATGATATTTGAGATTTTTGCATTACCCTAAAAACGGCTTTGCAATGTTTAAAAACCATATCCCCTTATAATATTTAAGATGGTCTTTTGGACTTTATTGACCACCAACCATTACCCATCCTTACCACCGGTTTAATAATGTCTTGTGTGTGTTAATTTCTGTGTTAAGGTATGTTTTTGTGTTCGATTGCGCCCGTTTTATTCAGCACCTAAAATACTCATTATAGTTATTTGTTGAAACTGCATTAGGCACAAAGCGGCCATTTTTCTGCACAATTTGTCATTGTTCCTTATCGTTTTGTTCTAGTTGCATTGATAGTTGTTTGATTGCACGGATTTGTTTGGACTCTTTGTGTTCAGCTCTATGGACATTTCGAAACGTGCCGCGTCCAATTGGTGGGCTAAGTGTTATATTGCAGTCCCAACAGTGTAAATAATGCTTTGCCCAGCCATGCTCTGAAACAAATATACAGCACAATTGTAATCCTTTTGATAAGTTCTCTTAAGCTCGTCGACAGACATGAAAACGTCTTAAACTTATTTAAATGATGTCCCTACCTAATTTTATAGAACAATGTCACACAATGAACTGCTGTTTTCTATTATCGAAACTTATTTATTTACTTCATGATATATTTATTTTTCATTCATTTTTGGTTATCTCGGTTATTCCTTATATTAACTTGGTAAATCTTAAACGTAAACAGTCACGGCTACGGCTTAGACTAGAATGATGCACAAATAATGTTTAAAAGCCTTAACCATGAACCTGGTGTAGCTGCTACGGAATGTCTATTTTTTAAAATTCATGCTGCAGCGTGAATGTAACCCGATCAGTAAACGTAATTATCGGCGTTTTACATCGTAAAGGACCAATGGAATTAATTATAAGAAATCATTTTAAACGTTTTTTCTTGATAAATTGCTTTGATACTTCCCTTTACATGTTTTACACGCTTAATCTACCACATACTTTATGTAAATGCAATTAATTATACTATTATCATAAATGCTTGACATCCTCTAAACCTAACACAAGAAATTAGCTTTATCCAGAAAATGAAAATGATTGTTTTTATAAAACCAATCCCCTCCACCCTAGTATATATTGAAGTGCAATTATTTGTATATTTATCTATAGAATATATAGATATCCTAATTTCCTTATCCTAATTTCTTTTATATTTAGCCCGCGTGGCGTGTCGATTGACGTTGAATGCCATGAATCTCCATCTTCTCCGGTCTTGAGCGGTTCGCTGGGCGTCCACGAAGGAGAGAGAAGTCCATTGGGTGATGTTGTCACTCCACTGCAATCTTGGTCTCCCTCTTCCACGTTTGCCCTCCACCATGCCCTCGATCAGGTCGCACTGTGGTGAATCGTGCCTCATGATGTGCCCAAAAAAACGATAGCTTTCTTATTCGAATGGTGTAAAGCAATGACCAGCTCGTTCCTGCAAAGCGTAACACCTCTCCGTTCGTGACACGTCTTGTCCAGCTTATTCTTAGCATTCGCCTCAGTGTCCACATTTCGAAGGCTTCTAGGCGCTGCTGCGATATCTTGCTGATGGTCAATGTCTCAACCCCATACAGCAGTGTTGACCAGACATAGCACTTAATGAACCGTATTCTAGATGTTATTGAGAGTTTGGGGTTCGTTAGTACCGTTCGCATTTTGGTGAAAGATTTCCTTGCAATTTCGATTCTTCTGCGGATTTCTTCTTCGCATTTGCCATTTTCTGTTATTAATTCGCCTAGATACACAAACTTGCTGACCTGCTCAACCTCTTGCCCATCTAATTCGATCTTAACATTGGGTATGTCCTTTTTCCTGCTTATCACCATTGTTTTTGTCTTTTTGATATTCATTTTCATTCCAAAGTGTTTACCTTCTTCATTTACTCTTTCAGGTAGTGTTTATAATTTGTTTTCATTTTCTGAGGTAATTGCTGTGTCATCCACATTCCTCAAGTTGCTAATTCTTCTACCACCAACCGAAACTCCCTCATCTTCATTTAAAATTACTCTGAAAATGAGCTCAGTAAAGAGATTGAAGAGATACGGAGATAGTACACATCCCTGTCTTGTTCCTCTTCTTATTTCGATTCCTTCAGAGTTTCCCTGCTCGGTACGTACAACTGATGCCTGCTCCCAATATTGCCTAGCTATAATTCGTACATCTTTACCGTCGAGCCCAGCTAGCTTGAGTTTTTCGATGAGTTTTTCGATTACTTTTATATTTAATAATATATTTATCATTACTTTTCAAACGAATGTTCACTGCAAATTTACTTTTGTGAATTATTCAAACATGTTTCTATATTTGATCTTAGTGTGTGTTAGAAGTAATTAAATGTTGCTAGACATACCTGAGTTACAAGAAATCATAAATCTAATCCAATCAAATAAATTCCTATAGCACTCCCTTGGTATTTCGCAATAGTTTGTGTTTCCGAAAATCACCACAGAAGCATGTAAATTGTTACTTTAGAAGACCAGTGTTTTGCATTGCTGTGACCAAATAGTCATGTATATAATATAAAATAATATGTTACTTTAGGCAAGATGCGTGATAATGTGCAGGTATTTATTGTCGAAAAGTTTCACTTATTGTTAGTTGAATGAGTTTGTGCATACATTTGTTTTCAAAAAAAATATTTTGCAATTAAAAAAAGACAATATAGTTTACTAAAACAAACATATATTTCAGTGATAGTTGATCGACAGTTGTGTCATAGAGTAATAAAGTTTGATTTTATACATTATATTTATTGTTGGTTTGAATCCGTCATGTTTGAAGTGAAATCAGTAATTGCACGTCAGTATCGTCGAAACGCAAAGTGATACGCTCTGAATGGACATTCATAAAGCTATTAGAAAACACCGAAGCAGAATTGTGAGTTTTGAATCAGTCAACTGTTAAGTTTGTCATTTTCATTTTCTCCCTCTGCCCCAACTCGTTTGATCTCTCTTTATCATTATTTCTCTCCCTTCCCCTCTCTCTCTTTTTCTCGTCGTACTTTGGCGGACGCATACCGCTCTTTAAGCTGGATCGGAGCCGGAATGGTGCATGTTTGAAGTCTTCATTTAATCAAATAGTTGCCAATTAGCCAGAAATCTGAATTAAATAACGGTGCTTAACACTGAAGAATCACCGTTTTGCTTACGGTGTATCTATGTCTAGCGGATCGGTAAAAATGAATAGTTCCTCTTCAGTTATATTTCTGGAACATTTTTGGTAGTTCACCATTTGTTGTTTCTCGTGTACGTGCCATTCACACATGTAGGTCTAGACATGGGGGCTTGTGAAGGTCATATTCCAATTTTCTTATGTCTTTCGGGAACCAGTGATTATATTTCGCTTATTTCTGTTTGCGTGTTCAAGCGATTGATGACTACCTTAAGACATACATGCTCAACATGGCTTTACTCATCATTGCTTGATTTTGGCACCTTGCTGAAACAGATATACATCATTAGGGTATAAGCCCCCTTGCCTGGGTCTACATGATATACTGTCACATACGCGAGAGACTGATAATAAACGGTTAAATACCAACATTTTTCAAGAATATCACAGAAGAAGGAATATTCAACTGCACAGTTCCATTAGATACACTAATGTGCAAGCGGCGTGCTTGTTGTGTTAAGCGCCAAATCTCATTCTGATTTCAAGTCATTTGGCGACGTTGATTAAAAGACAACTTCAAGCATGCACAATTCCAAGATTGATTCTGCTCTTACAGCGACAGGCATCAGACACTGCCAAACTAAGACCGAAGGGATTTGAAACTCTAGCAAAGCAGGGTAATCCAATGGAGGATAAATGAGTGAGTTAACAGAAAAAACCGGTACATGAAAGGGAATATATATCATTTGAGAGAGAAAGAGATATAGGGAGAGAGAGATTGAGAGAGTGGATGTGTGTGTGTGAGAGAGAGAGAAAGAGATATAGGGAGAGAGAGATGGAGAGAGTGGGTGTGTGAGAGAGACAGAGAGACCAAGAAAGAGAGAGAGAGAGATTCTATGCTATATTTTATATTGGTGTGAGCGAAACGGTACAGTTCCGATTGATAGATGGTTTATTCTTATTACCGAGAGTCGTAGTACATCTTTATACATGTATTAGTTGTTTGTGATAAAGTATTTTTACAGTATAATGGAACGCAAAGAACATGCTTGGTAAATAAAGGTTTAGCCTTGCTTGCATGTGACTTTTGAGTTTGATCATTTTATCACTTAGAATTCAAAAATAAGGTTATCAGTACCCAAACAAATGAAGTTTTAAAAGCAAAACCGCATACTTTCTTGCAAACATCGCGTTCTTTTGACACATTCTGTATAATAAAGGATAGAAACGACCAAAAAAAGTTTCTTTGCAATAGGTGACAATATGCAGCTTTTAGTTGATGACACGGTTGATTTGAAAATGTTACTACAGCTGTAACAGTCCCATGGTAAAGAGTGCTTCCAAAAGAATAGGGAAATATGCATTATTCAAAGTAGGAAATATTGAATCAAGCAGATGCACTGAATGCGATTGAAAAATTCAGATGATTGAAATCCAGATAATTAAAAGATGTCGTACTCTTTATAAGCAATGCATCATTCTATTCATTGCAGTGGTGATTTCGAACAATGGCGCTGTGATGGGAAAGTCGCGCAAGAATCACATCCCGCGTGTTGGCGACTTTAATGAGGTAACAATAACCAGTATGAAACATCAGCCAACCCCCTAAAAACTATTCCTTCCACCTTAAACAAATTAGCTATGTGATATTATATATAATTCGGTGCACCTTATTAAGACAACATAAACAAGTGCATATACGTTGAACGATTAATAGACAGTTATAATTTCAGTTATAATTTCAATTATACCTCCCGACAAGTTCGCTACCAACGCAAAATCATCGCCACAAGTTGCTATATATAATCGTGTTTTAAACATTTACAGAGCAATTAATGAATATCAGGTTTTGTTTCCCATAGTATTAGGGTAAACGGATGTCCGATTTTAGTTCTCATGATGAAAATTGTACATTTCCTAAGGCATGTAGAATAGTTCATGCTTTCAGTCGACATACTACATGGAGAGCATGCTTGGTCATCCGGTCTTCCAGACGCAATTTGATAAGCCTTGTTATAATTCGATTTTTAACATGTGTATCTATAAGTTTAAGGAGTCAAGACGTTTATTAATAATTATCATACCACAAATCTCTCGTTGGTATTTCCAGTATATCTTTACTTATATTTATCCTATCTCAAGCGTCAAGGCTAGAATAGACGATTGAAAATGTATTTGTAAATTTTATAGGGTTAGATATATCTCATATTAGAGCTGTGTCGGGTCGAGTATTTTGCTATCCGAACACCCGAGGTCATACTCGACCCGATGTTTAAAGACCATCTGCTACGGTCGTCATTCCCCCAGAACTGGATGATGTTTTGAATCAATGGCACAGAGATTGTATTCAACCCTTCTGCTACTGTCGGTGCTCTAAGCTAAAAGAAGTGAATCCAAATTGGAGAGATTGTTGCCCGAAAGATTAATTTAATGTAAGACAGCCTTTACACCTTTTTTCTGTTTCTCCTCTACTTTCCATATTTGTTAATCGTCACTTCATTCGTTCATTATTGAATACATGTATTTCATACTTAAACTTCGCTATTAAAATTATGCTTTCCTAATCAATAAGCTTGGTGCGAATTTTTTTATTTTCAATGTCATATTTGTCGTATTTTAATTTCAAGATGTATAGTATAAGAATCACGATTTGAAAATAGTATGAAAGATTTATCATAATGATATAATTATATATCTCATAAGTCAGTTATTGATATATAGTAGGGAAAGCTTACCGACATACAAGAGTCTACTATATTGTTGTTTGTTAAGGCGAGTGCCCCAAAAATGAATCGGAACAATTATTTTATAAAATATTAAATAATCCTATCTTCTAATCTTTGCAAAATAGAATTAAAATATTGTCTCAAATATGGTAGTTTTGTAGTGAGCCCATGTGGCCGATCGAAGCCCGCAACGCAGCCATTGCAAACATCTACTTCACCTGTGCCATCAACTGCGTCGGAAAGGTAGGAAATACCCCGTTTTCTAGTCAACTTGATGTTGAAGCATACTGTTACATCTATGAAAGTGTTTAAGATATTGACCGACAATAAACCTTTTCCTTCAACCTTCATAACTTTTCTTTTTTGTTTTACTCATTCGGTCTACTCTTCACAATCCTCTTAACACATCATATTTGAGCCACTTCAAACACTTTTTTTCACCAGGAGGAATTTGCAAATGAATTTTCCTCTGCCGACGGGAAACCAGCGCACAAGGATTTCGGCCATTTCTACGGTAAGTACAAACATAAATTGAAATTTTACCGAACTTTGGAACGGTATTGGTAACATAAGAGTAAGAACGGGATTTGTTTGCAATTTGATGTATGCAGTGAAAGCCCTCCATGACAGTAAACATTTTACATTAATGGTAATTCAAGATTTAGCAGGGTAAACCGTGAAGTTTGTGACATTTGATAACTCGGGAGCGTTTTACTTTTTTAGGATCCAGCTACATTGCAGCCCCAGATGGCAGTAGAACACCAGTAAGTAATGTGTTCATTAAAACATGTTATCATCATACGATTGTCTTACAAGATAACATCAAAACTAACCATGATTGCAATAATTCATGGGCATACCCATTAAGAAAAAAATATTTGAGATACATAATTTATATATAAGTTTTTAAAAATACCCTTATATAATGATGTATAAGAATTGGGACAAAATTGTACAAGAACGATTCTTTTCTTAAGGTTGTTAAATAAAATCCAAAATTTCCTCATTTCAACAGGGTCTCTCCCGCACACAAGACGGCCTACTAATAACCGATATGGGCCTCAACTAGTGTCGTCAAATCAAGGACCGCTGGTGCTTCAGGGTGAGTACAATGTCTTATAATTAACCCTACCATGTTTCTAAACGTTCTACTTGGTTCAATTTGAAAAGACGGCTAGCTCGTTGATATTGAATTCAAAACGGTCATTGTGTTTTTATGTTTGAAATCAGGTTCATATTATATTTTATTCTAGAATTTAGGCCTGTGCGATATTTGGATAATCATGCTGTAGTATGTTATACTGCATATATTATTGTATATCATATATAATGATTTCAATTGACAATGTAGGAAGTGTTAATTTTAAAAGCGAAATATCGCTTTATTAGAAAATAAGCCGGAATGCATCGCCCAGTCAATAGTATTGCAAAAATTCACTTCATTATCAACTTTCAACAGAATGGCTTAAAAACGTTGAATAAATAAGGCATTTGTTTGTTAACTTTTAAGATGTGCCGCAGATACGGGCTTAATGCAGATTCTCTGACAGAAGCAGCTAAGCCGGACTATTCGCCTCGAATCATCAAGGAATGAAATGCGACAGACAAGACGAAAATTGAAGCTTGAAAATTGAAATTTTTGTAGTGGTTTGCATGGCAAGGAGCTGTTTTATTTTTATTTCATAGATAAAACTATAAATTTACATATAATGTTGCATACGCTAAATGAAACAATATCTAGACAATATGTTTATGTTTATTAGATGAAAACGTAGATAGTTACTTAGATGAATGTATTACTATATGTTTTAGACAAATGTGTTATTATATGTTTCATATGATAAATATGATATTTAGATATGCATTGTAGAATAGTTATATTAGTATCATAGAAATGGAGCAATGTGATATTTACCAATACAAAATATTGACATTTTTATCTATATAAACAGCATATACTAATTGTAAAATGTAGATTGAAAGTTTTATTGCTAGAAATATAGCGAATTATATTGTTCTGTCATATCCTCAAACTGAATTGTTTCGAGGCCCACGATTTGGTAAATATTGACAAGAAAAGATAGAAGACATTTGAAAGAAACTCGGGGTAAATTTCATGACGCAAAGAATTGTTAAAGTTACTAATTGCAAGATTTGCAAAAATGTAGTTATACATTGTTATACATATCTTATAGTACACAATTGTATCGCTAAAGCATAAAATGTAATCTATATTGTATACAATAAATCCACAACAAACTATTCACCAGACTATTCCATTTTGTTTTGTTTCAATTTCACAATTAATGTGGCTCTAACTTTGTCAAAGCATATACATGTTAACACATAAAAAATCTCGTATCATTGATGCAATTATGTGCTTCACAGGCCTGTTCATTCAATTCCCATGGCTGCCAGTTCTTTCTGAACTCGTTGGCAATCTTTCAAATGCATTGCCCTGAAAACAAGTGAAAATTTAAATTGATATATTTATGTTCTGATATTTATAATTTCCTGTAATTTCCAAATGATCATGCATTTATGTTAATGAACTTGAACAGATTTCACATCAATTGATTGTTATATACCAGTACATATCGTTTCCAGATATAATTGAACTAAACGAAATAATGTTACCAATACAATTATTCAATGATTCAATGTTACCCTTTAAGAGAAATGCCATTTGGTATGACACAATCGTCTTGATCGGATCCGCTTGATCTTCCAATTGTAAACAGCACTCGAGCGTCGAACGCCTTCTTCAGCAGCGACACTGTCTTAGTGGCTTCGTTGAGGAAGAACGACATGTAAAACCTTGTTATTAATTTAATGCCTCTATATGGTTTTCCTGGATTCGGATGATTACCCTGTTGTGAAATAAGTGTTTGATGCTATGATAGGGTAACGGGTACTGAATGTTATAAGTAGAACTTCGTTCGAAAGTCATTTACCAATTCATACATATTATCAATATTACGTTTGCAGTTTTGCCTAAAGCGTTGATTTCAGTAAAGCGTTCTTGGTAATGTAGTGTATAAAACAGGGTGTCCTCACCTCTTGTATTCCGTCAGGAAAATCAAATGTTATGGATGGGAGTGTGTGTGAGTGGGTGTGTTCTTCCATTGTTCCATTCTCTGGTTGATATCCTTTTAGAACACCATACACAACTCCACAAATCGGACATTTTGGCTTTATTTGTTCAAAACAAGCATCAATGCATTCTTTACAAAATATATGCTCGCACTTGCTCAATGTTATAGGATTCCGAAGATCATCCAGGCAGATAACACATGTGTCCTTTTTGCTATTTCTGTTGTCATCGGAAGACGCCCTTGCTATGGGATTCGCATTTATGTTAGGTTTTCCAAGAGTATGGAGATCCTCTGTAATTTAAGTTTAAGCTTTATTACATGAATACATAAGATTGTAAGAATGAGTGATCGGAACCCCTAAAACAAGTTTAGATAATATCATGAAAACGGCAGATGAATTCCGGCTGTGCCAGCGGTTTGACTCGCAATCGCTTGCCGCTAACACAAGTTTACAAGGCTGCATATAGCCTAGTTTTATTTGTAGCTTATTAACTTGTTATTTCAAATATGATTTTGAAATGAAGAAGTGGGTAATACATCTATATTTACTATGAGATTCCTACCTTTTATCTGTGTCGTTGTCTTTGAAATAGCACCCATGGGCTCCATTCCAGCTTTTCGTGATTTAGTAGTTGTTTGGGTATTATCGGGGAGTCCATTAGCCTATTGTTATAATGCCATTTTGATTTCTATGATACGTACCATTATTATCATATGTAATTCCTCAAATATCGAGCAAAATTATGTTTGATATTATACTTAAATCGTAACATATATAAACACGATAATCGATTCAAGGGCCTCATTTGTTTGTATGTTAAAATGACTCTCGATAGTATGTTTTTTCTTTGTTCTGGCGCAAGTGATATCCAATTGCATCCAGTTGTTGAATAAACGTTAAAATAATATCTATTTGCTCTATTCATTTTTTACATAACTCATCTAGCTGGTAATGAATACTTACCGTGATGCTACGCTCAGCGTCAAGTTCTCTCTGAATACGTTGCAATTGATCCTTAGAAGTGCGAAGCTGCCTTTGCAAGCTATTATGTAATGCTTGGTTTCGTTCTCTTTCAGTTTCTAAAAGATGTTGCATGTAAGTTTCTTCTTTTAAACTCTGTATTGCTTCTGATAACATAAAATAATATGATATCAAATGTACATTTATTTATTCGCTTACTTATAACTTACATAACATAATTTGAAAATGAAATCAATTTTGTATACATTTATTCAAAAATTACCCTCATGCAGAATCATATTATTTGACATATAAGTATGGAAATATTTCTGCTGTAGCGCCAAGATAAATATGTTTAGAAGCATCTTTAATAATGAAAAAAAATATAAGTAAAGTATCTATCTTATACCAGGGCATTCACCAGATTTGTCATAAAAAGGATTATATAACATATGTTAATGTTAACTGTTTAAACATGACAATTGATTTCGTAAAACAAATGTTCGTTTTGTTAAAACTGGAGAACATTATTGTATTTTAGATTGTTAATTTCAACATAAGACAACTCATCATTACTTGAGGTTGAAGTGTTTAGGATAAGAGATTGAATGCGCGCACATAAGCACTATTTATATTGTCGCTGAAATTAAATGTCACAATTTTAATACTTATATTTATATCTTAATTTCTAAACTAATATAAAACAAATATACTTATTTTAATTTAATTGACATTATCACGCGTTCTTAATTTACAGCAATGAAAATATGATGATTTGTTTTGAATACTTAATTTGGTAAATGGAAACACGTTAAACTTTATAAGAGGGATTTTTATTTTTTGAATTGCAAATACCTTGAAATTCTTCCTCTACTTCTTGCATACCCTTGCGTTGTCGTGCCTTAAATTTCGTCATGTTGCGGATAATTCGTTTTATCCTTGCAATAATGGGTGACTCACTTTCCTTTGTTTTAACAACGGTTGGGCAGGGATGAATTCCTCTTGAATGGGCAACCATCTCCTCCGCGATACTCACATACTGTTTTGCTCGTTTAGCTTCCACTGTCATTATATCAAAAATAATTACAGCCAACTAAGCTAATTGCAAATAGGTTAAGTTGTGGTAAAACTGCACGTAGTGTTTTAAAATATAAAATAAAACCATTACATGGTCTACCTGCTATCCACACCCTTAAGATTATTTGATAAACATCTAAACTAAAATAACATATATCTATACGAATAAGATAAATCAATGAATAATCTATGTTACCTGAGAGTGGAAGAAAATCTTTGTTTGGTTCGTTGTCGATCACAACCAGAAATACAAGACCCAGAGCAAAAGTGTCGACCGATGCATCATATCTGACCCCTCCTTCGAATTCCAGTGAGAATTCAGGAGCCATGAAATATTGAGATCCACATGCTGTTGTCATTAATTGACCCTGTTGAAAAGCAACTGAGCGTGATAGACGTTCTTCAAGGAGCTTTGATAATCCAAAGTCGGTAATTTTGACAACATCTTCATCGCCTTCTCGTTTCATCATGATATTTTCTAGTTTAAGATCCCTGTGTATCACCGGAGGATCTTGTCTGTGCATGAATGCAACTGCACTTGCGGATTCAAACATGATAGTCAGTCGACTCATGAGATTTAAGTTCGGGTGATCTTTAAGGTAGCCCTTCAGATTCTTCAAATCGCAAAATTCCAAAAAAATCCAGAACACACCCAAATTGAAAAAGTGATCAAATGACTTAACTATATTATTATGTGTTTGTAGACCTTGAATGATTGCTAACTCCCTTTCAGCCATGTCTTGCATGTATTCATTCGTTACTCCATCATCTGTGAGAATAAGTTGTTTGGCCGCAAAGATTCGTTTGGACTCTTTGTGTTCAGCTTTGTGGACAGTTCCAAACGTACCACGTCCAATGGGTGGGCTGAATGTTACTTTGTAGTCTCCAACAGTGTTGATGATGCCTTGTCCAGTCATGTTCTGAAAGAAATTATTAATGTGAGATATGATATGCAACCAAATTGTAATATTTTTGACAAGTTGTTTAAAGCTCAGCGTCAAACTACTTCTCAAACTGCATCAAATACCGTTACCACCTACTTTGACGGAGCTTTAGTACACAATAAACTGATTTTCATTTAAGAAAATGAATGAAGATTTAGATGCAAAATTAATGTTAAGCAATATTGGTCAAGTGTTGAATTTATGATAATAAGCTAAAAACAAGAAATTCGCTTTATCTCCGATGAATTCCCTCCTTGTCAAAGTATATGTTATTCTATTGTTATACGGAACTTACTTTATAGAATTAGATAATCTCCTAATCTATCCTTACCTTCAATAATATTTTACGATAACGTTTATTATTTTTATTTAAACATATGAAAATAACATTTGATTTATTTGATCTTCTCACGCGTTAGACTTAGTTACAGGAAACCATACATGTAATCATTTAATATAAATGGATACATTAGAATAAAAATCCTTCCTGCACTTTTGGGTATTTTGTAAAAAGCGAACTATGTCATAATCATACTGTTAACAGGTAAATATACATTCACGCATTGTCATTTATCAGTGCACTAAGTGTCATCAAGTGTCATCAGTTTTTCACTAGGACATTCTTTATCTTAGTGACCTTGTAACACTCGATTGAAGTGTTCACCTATCAAGTAGAATTTACTGGTTAAGCGATTGTACCACGAAATTTTATGAAAAGTCCTTATATTTCTTTTTAATACCAAATGAATGTGGGTTCATTTGAACAACAAAGCCGTGAATAGTCATAGGAATAAGAAGCAAACCGATTGCCGAGATAAATCACATACAAATGCAAAGGCGCGCCGTGCGACCGAAGCGGCACCAGATATTCAAAATTCACAGGCATCGCTTCCACATCGAATGATGCAAAAATGCCTCATCACCACGAAAATTACACACTTTCTGTATCAAAGACGAGCAATCGCGGTCTGCTTTTTAAAACAAGCTCACTTTTCATTCTTCAATACAAATCACGTGTCTTGATCAAATTTGTCAAACCTCATCTCCCATGAAACTGATCCATAACACATCTTTTCAAGGATTTTTCCTTCTGATATTGAGCCATATGGATGTGATGTGAGATATTTGTAAAATAAAATGTTGCTTTTACTGTTTTATTATCCTAGAATTAGAACAGTTGAGACATTATTAAACATTAAACAAGTCATAACTGATATTACATCCTCATTTAAGACCATTGATGATTTAGCACATTTTCAGTGTCGGCTCTTGTTGTAATTAATGTTTTTAAGTCTTTGTTAGCAAAGCAAATCTATATATTTTGGATGGTGGTAGATTGGAATGCAAATATATCATACATATATGCTTTTTAAATGCAATATAGCGTGATAATATACAAACCCTTGAGAAATATATATAAAGTATGTCGGATAAATGTAAACATAATTGTAAGCCGAATTATAAACATTGTTTCAAACAAATCGTCGATGTCAGATAAACCCCTTCATGTAGATGTTCAACTTTGCAAGATGGTGATAGAAGATAGCATAGGGCATTTTATGCTTGGGTGGGTACCTTTATTTAATTAACATATTGATCGGGTGATTATTTCTGAATTTTATAATACCCAAAAACATGCAATATTTGCAATAAAAATGGTGAAATTTATTTAAAAAAATATAAATGAAACATTATTGCCAACTGCTTCTATATTCTAAACACATGGAGCCAAAAATTAAACAACAATAATTTGGTTATTACCAACTATATTTAGGGTCTTTATTAAAACCAAAATACCTGCTAGCTTGGACAATAGTTCATATTATCAATTTAAATGAATAGCTCAAGATACATCTATGACTAATTATTTCATTCCTAAAGAAACTTGATATTTGTTTATATGGTATTTATAATTATAATGCAAAGACTAAAACATATTTTTGATATGTTATCATTGAATGTTACCATAATACGTAGGCATTCCAGCTATTATGATATCGCTATTGCAGCTTAAACTTTATTATATATAAACTATACACAGTAAACTATGTTGTAATGATTTCAGACACGCAAGTTATTAGATATGTCACAATAAGATTGCAACAACACACATGAGGAGCAATGACAAATTGTGCAAAAAAAATACGATGCCTGTTTATACACTGACAATTTTCTTAAGGCGGCCTTCTTTTTAAAAATTAACGACAAATCAAGCATGGCTCAGTTTCGCTATCGAGTTATATGTTTTCTACCCAAATGTTTATATGTTATCGTAAAGGATACAGTTATAGTGCTTTAATATCATTTTTAGCCACGGCTTGCGAAGCAAACCGGGGTTTGTGTGACCGCTTTGCCGTTATTGATTCATATATAAATATATATATTTATTTAGTGAGTAAACTTTTAACAAAACCGCTTTTTCTCCCACAGTTCTCGTCCGATTTGAACGCGAATTATTTTAAAAACCTTCATAGAGTACTTCCGGTTCAAGTTGTGCTTATATAAGCAATCGTGCTTATATAAGCACTTCTAAAAAATAAAAATATATTTTTACTTCATCCACGCAATCAGTTTCATTCTGAAGTTGGTGAATGATAATACAAGATGCTACGAGTTTGTTTACATTATGTTACATTTAATGGAATTGCGAGTGCAAGTTGTCATTTTTGTGAGCGAAAATATAAGATTTTAGGTGACTTTTGTTTGCATCGAGAAACAATGTACCAAACTGACGCAATTATTGCTGCTCACTGTGAAGAAGCACCAGTGGAATAAAAAATAAACTTTTGGGATGTCTGAATTGCCTTATTGCACTGTACGACTAGAGCAGCATTTGTTTATCTACAGTTAAGTACAGTTTTATATTGCCATTCTCTTGTAACTTTTAAATATTGACTTTTTTTATACAAAGTTTATTTCATCCATAAAAAAACAATACATTTCAAGATGCGAAATAATATTGATAAATGCTACTATCTACAGTTTTTACGGATCTCTTTTAATGTGTTATTTTTGTGTAATAAATATTTACTTCTATTGCTCGATAACGAAAACCCTTTTTTATGGGTGTAATGAAGGTTCAAACGATAAACTCATACTGCAGTTTTTGTCGCAATATTATTCATACGAAAGAAATGTTTTTTGTTACCGTCGGTTTAGTTGTGCTCCGTTTAGTAATTCATTTTTTGAGAGATGAAAAAAGGCTATTCCTATATTTCTTCCGAAAATGTTCAATCTATAATACAATTGACTGACTCTCTATTGTTGTACCTGTTAAATGGTGACCATTATTTGATATAAAGCTTATCTCCTCCATCAAAAATAACAATACAACCTCGGGTTTTAACCGGAATTTCTGTAATCTCTGACGTCCAATAATAAGAGTAAAGACAAGCTGTGCAAGATGTGGCGCACTGTCCTTGGACAGTCTTGTTTAAATAAATAATGTGTATATATACATCATATTTCAAAATTGGTTTCAACTTAGCCTGTTATCAAAGAAATGCAATTAGAATGATAAAATCAAATTGATCAGTATCATGTTGATGGCAAAACGCCTATTTCAGCAACAATGCCACCCACAGGTTGTCAATGTATACATTGCTAAATTGGTAACAAGTATCATCTAGCTATATCAACAAATATCATGTCTCACTCATTGTATGACGGCAGAGAATCCACAGGTTATAGGAGGTCTAAATCGCGTCTTTATCAAATTCAATTTACCTTTTTTGGTTTATTATATCTGAACGCACCATATCATACCCGCATTGACAGGTTATTAATGTTTATTTAATCAAGACAATGATTGGATTAAAATTCGAGCCATTCGCGAAATACTTTATTATCTCCAGCGACTGCCGCAACAGGCTTGATAATTCGAATAAGCGACTAAAAAGTCAAAATGTACCAATCACCTGAACATTATAGGAATAAATCGTCAAAATAAATGTGGAGCAGTATATATTTATTGAATGAATTCACATTATCTGTTGTTTCATTTGGTACATAATTGATTAAAACCGATTACATATTTTTTTAAGTAATTGGGATTCGAAACCGGACACTTCTCATGTTGTCGAGTATATATACAGCTTTTCAATTGACTTTTACAAGCAAATGAGCAACATGTTTGCTGGTAAAGATGTGCTTATAATATCAACGTTATTAATCCAATTATTGTCTTGATTAAAATAACATTAATAACCTGTCAATATTATTGCATAAATTCTCTAAATTATATACACAACAGTACGGTATAATGACATCATATTTTGCCGTGTCACATATCTATATTTTTCATGTGCCTGTAATGAATACACTAAATTCACAGTATTCAAAAGCTAAAACCATTAGCCTTTAGATACGTTTAATCTCATTATCAATTTGCCTGAAAGGGCAAAATAAACAAGGTATCTCGGTTTCGATTTTTTTGCTCTTTAGATATGCGGCAAAAATGAGCTTTATGCAGATTCACTGACAAAAGCAGCCAAGCCAGATTATGCGCTCCAAATCATCAAAAAAATGGAAGGCAACAAATAAAACGAAAATGATAATTTATTATATAAGTTTGCATGACTCGGAGCTGTTTTATTTTTATTTGATAGATAAAACCATTTATTTAAACAATATGACTATATTTATTATTAGATGAAATAATACATAGTTACAAGTCAAATGTTTTTTTATATTCTTTACATTACATACATTGTGATTAAAGATACATTGCAGAGTAGTAAGCTATGGTATGATTAATACGGAGTAATGAGATATTTACCAATAGAAAACATATGAACATTTACTTTTATTAGCCACGGCTTGCGAAGCAAACTGGGGTTTGTCCCAGCGCTTTTCCGTTATTAGCCACGGCTTGCGAAGCAAACCGGGATTTGTACCACCGCTTTGCCGTTATTTATTTGTTTATTTATTTATTTGTTTATTTAGTTCGTAAACTTTTTCTAAAATCGCTACTCCTCCGAAGATTGTGGATGGATTTGAATGCGGATTTTTTATATCAATCTTTAGGGTTTCAACTCTTTAGGGTGTGCTTATGTAAGCAATGGTGCTTATATAAGCACTTATAGAAAATAAAAACATTTTTTTAACCCCTGGTTTCATTGAGATTCCTCCTCAACTGAGTGAGCGATAATACAAGATATGTGATTTGTGTTTGTTAACATCAAGTGATCTGCAGTAAATGGTCGATGATGGGGATCTTTCTTGCTTCATCGATTTGTCATTCATGAATTACAATTAGGAATCGTTAAATGAAATACTGGCCAATGTATAGGCACCAGCTGGATCAAATATTGAATAATTTTCGGGATGTACTATTTTCACTGGTACTTGATTTGCGTTTCACATACTTCACTCGCGTTTCGTAGATTCGAACGCTCTGTCATGGCGTACTAGTATACGAACCATATGATTGTTAATAATTTTTACTTTATTACGATTTGAGTAAGAATTACGCTTATGTACTTTTGTGGGTCGTTTTAACGTTATCTAGTTGAGATAATGTCACAAGAAAAAAACAAACAGGTGTTTAAAAAAGATAGCGTTTGACAAGTTAACTGAAGTGTTTCTTTGACAATCAACTATTAATATCAGTTACGGAAAAAAGTATAGACCACAAAAATGTATACACTAGGTATGAATGTACATTATTGTTGGTACCAAAATATTTAAATAGATCAATAGCTTTGTAAAACCGTGTTGAATGATGGTTATGATGGTTAAAACGGTAAAAAATATATTTAGCATTATATTTATCACATCGTTTACAATTGTTATGCAAGTTGTGGCACACTGTCCTTGGACAGTCTTGTTTATTTATTTATTTATTTGTTTAGTTCGTAAACTTTTCCTAAAATCGCTACTCCTCTGAAGATTGTGGACGGATTCGAATGCGGATTTTTTATTTCAATCTTTAGGGTTTCAACTATTCAGAGTGTGCTTATGTAAGCAATTGTGCTGATATAAGCACTTCAAAAAAATAAAAACATTTTCGGGATAACTGCCCTTAGCTTCATCCTCCGTTAAGTGAGCGAAAATACAAGATATTGCGCGTGTTTGTTTACGTCACGTGACCCACGGCTAGTGGTCGATGGTAAGGCTTCTTTCTAGAATCATTCTTGTTCATTCATATATTGCCTTAAAATATTTCTTGATGAAAAAGCGTTGACTGGTCAATGTAGAGGCACCAGTTTGCTTGAAAATAAAACATTTTTCGGGATGCATGACATGCACTGCTGCATAAATTTTACATATTAATTTTCTTCGCTTATCATAGAATCGAATAAACCTGTGTAATGTTACACAAACCATGCGATTGTCGATATCGATATTATAAGGTAAGCAAATGGTGGATTTCATCCAAGCATTGTATAAGCAAAAAGGTTGAGTTAGAAACGTAATGGCATATATTATTGTTATTTGTAAGTCGCAAATGTGCAATGGTCCGTCGTATTTTCACATTATTTTGTGAATTTGATTCTTTCAAGGGAAAAACTGTCAGATGCATTAACAACGTTTTAAAACCGATAGATATGACACTCACAATCAACAAGTATACTGTTTTTTATTCGATATTTCAATCCAATAAAAATCAAGAAATGTGTGTCAAATGCTTTGAACTGTGAAAAGTATATAGAAAAGTTACTGGAAACAAATTTACTTACAATAGAAGTATGAATGCAAGGAATGACTACAATATCGTTATTACTGGAATTAATTGAATTGATTTATAACTTTGTTAATTCGTTTTTATTGATGATTTAAACTCTAGATAAATAATTAACCCGCTTACTTCGATATCGCAGGGAGATTTGTGCAAGTTGTGGCACACTGTCCTTGGACAGTCTTGTATAAATAGTATATTCTATAAAAGTAGTTTGAATAGTATAAAAAGGCCCTAGACAAAGGGCGAATCATAATTTACTGTCAAATTCTCAAAATGAAGCGTTTCCAGGCCCATGATTTACTTAATATTGACAAAAAGGTTAACATCTAGACGAAATGCAGGATTAATTTTACATAGCAAAGAAATTCTCAAGTTGCTCAATGTTTGCAAATGTTTGCATATTGACGGAAATATTGTTATACATTGTTATACATAGCCCTGCTCATTCAATTCCTATGACTGCCAGTTCTTCCTCAACTCGTTGACAATCTTTAAAATACATTTGCCTGAAAATTAACATTTGAATATATGGATTAATCTTCTAATATTTATGATTTCTTTGGATTTTTACAAGAGTTACAAACTATTTTATTTGTTTGTTATATACATGTACATATCGTTTTTAGATATAATTTAACTATACGGAATAATAAGAAAAAAAACAACTATCCAGTAACTCCAACTTACCCCTCTCTAACAGAAATGTCGTTTAAAACCACACAATCATCTTCATTGGGTGCGATTGATCCTCCAATGATGAACAACACTCGGGCGTCAAACGCCTTCTTCAACAGCGAAACCATCTTCAAGGCGTCAAGGTGGAAAATATTGTCAAACCATGTTTCCAAATGAATGCCTTTGTATGGTTTTCCTGGATTCGGATGATGCTCCTGTTATAAAACAAGTGTTGGATGCCTTTGAAGGGTATCCACTGCTTTAAGTTGAAATTCGTTACATGTTAAATAATCAAGATCAAGAGTACATTTAGTATAAAAAATGTGATATGGATATCATTGGTAAATATTTGCTTTCTTACCCCTTGGATTCCGTCAGGAAATCTTAATATCAATACCACACGAAGCAATTGTTCATTTACTTCCATTGATCTATTTTCAGGCTGATTTGATTTGGAATCGGCCGTTCTATCAAGCGTTGCGGAAATCGATGCTGTAATTAAAGTTATATTTGAAAATACAAGTTTATTTCTTATGATATTCCGCAAGCTAGTTGAACATTGTTGTGTTCGGATCGTGTAGACAGGATTATCAGGTATATTACATAAACATCGGAGCAGAAACAGAGGTTTACACCATTGATAGGAATATTATCTAGAAATGGTGACACCAATACATCCCGGCAAGGATAAGTCAATTAAAAGCAACAAGAGTCAGAATTAAACTAATTGGAAAGGGTAAGTTATTTTAATAGCCGAACATCTACCTTCATTTGTTTTACTATTTGTGGCACTTGTCATATCACCCATGGACTTTTCTCCGATTTTCTGAGATTGAAGATCTGCGGTTGATTTAGTTTTTTCAAGTAATGACTTTGCCTACAAATAGAGCCATTTACCTTAAATATAACTTAGATAAGACATATATTGTTTATTTAAATATGAGCATAAATTCGTTCTTATCATGTGCTATCGTGTTTATATCATTACCTCTAATATATCATGCCCAATTGCCCCTTCACACTCTTGTTTCGTCATCAAAGTTCCAGGTTCCTTTTGTTTCAAAGTAAATGTCTCCAAATCTATGCAGTCTCTTGTTTCAAGGGTGTCTTTACAGTCAGGCAATTGACATTTCATTGCATCCAGTTGTTGGGTTAACTTTTCAATGATATTCCTTTGTTTCCAGATTTTTATATGGTTCTCCTCTATTTGATCTTGCATAGTCTCCATGATGCTAAGCTCATTGTCAAATGCGTACTCGATTTCTTGCATTTGTTCCTGTGTTGTGTGCAACTGTCTTTGCAATGCTTGATTTTTCTGCTTTTCTGTATCCACAAGGGTTTGCATGTGTCTCTCGACACATTGGATTTGGTTTTCTGACGTGTGTAACTGTCTTTGCAAAATTTCATTTCTCTGTCTTTCTGCATCCACACGGTTTTGTATGTCCGTTTGTTCTTGAAAAATGTTGATGGTTTCTGATAAAACGTTAATAAAATGAGAGGAAATTTATACTTATTAATTTTTTAATCATCGAAATGATGACATGTCTTAAGTTATAATATTGTTATATAAATTATAACATCAATTTATATATCATAATTATGTTTGCATTATAAGTATACATCATGTTAGTATTTTCATTTTACATTAAGCATCGCATATCGCATAATCACATGAATACATTTAAAAATATTCTATTAAGTATATTCGAAGTTTTATTGGTTTGCAAATTATATTCAATATAAACGATCTAATTTTAAATATTTAATATTGATAGATTTAATATTATACTTGTGATATTTGAATCAGCGCATTATATAAACTTTTATGGATCCACAAATATAATCAGAAAATCAAGAAGTTGTGTTTTATGGCACGTTGAGTTAACGGCTTAGATATTTCGTATTATCAATATTTCTGTAACTGTGTTAAGTTATATAAGACGCTATAAATAAACAAATTTAAAACAAAATACCTAGAAATTCTTCTTCTACTTCTTGAATATCTTTGCGCTTTTTGGGCATACATTTTGTCATGTTGCGAATAATTCGTTTTATCCTTGTAACAATTTGTGAATCGATTTCTTCCGCTTCTATGACGGTTGGGCAAGGATGAGTGCCTCTCGAATGGGCAACCATCCGCGATACTGTTTTGCTCTTTTAGCTTCAACTGTCATTAATTGTAGCAAATTTAGTCAATATCAAAAGATAGCTGTCATAGCTATATTGCTTTGAGCATTTAAAATATAAAATAAATAATAACAACCATATTTTATGTTTTAACAAGGTTTAGGTACTTAGAAATACTTCTTTGAAAGGTTTATAACAATATTTCAAATAAAAGATTGATTCACCTATATTACATGAAAGTGGAAGAAAATCTTTGTTTGGTTCTTTGTCGATCACAACCAAGAATACAAGTCCCAACGCAAATGTGTCGACAGACGCGTCATACCTGACACCCTCTTCTAATTCCATTGAGAATTCAGGGGCCATGAAATATGGCGATCCACATGTTGTTGTCATTAATTGGCCCTGTTGAAAAGCAACTGAGCGCGATAGACGTTCTTCAAGGATCTTTGATAATCCAAAGTCGGTAATTTTGACAACATCTTTATCGCCTTCCCTTTTCATCATGATATTTTCTAGTTTGAGATCCCTGTGTATGACTGGAGGGTCTTGTCTGTGCATGAATGCAACTGCACTTGCGGATTCATACATGATAGTCAGTCTTTTCATGAGATCTAAGTTCGTGTGATCCTTGAGGTAGCCCTTTAGATTCTTTAAATAGCAAAATTCTAGAAAAATCCAAAATACGCCCAAATTGAAAAAGTGGTCAAATGTCTTAACTATATTGTTATGCGTCTGTAGACTTTGGATGATTGCTAATTCCCTTTGGGCCATTTCATGCATATAATCATTCCTGACACCGCCGTCAGTTAGAATGAGCTGCTTAGCCGCAACAGTTTGCTTAGTTCGTTTGTGTTCAGATTTATGGACTGTTCCAAATGTGCCACGTCCAATCGGTGGGCTAAATGTAACATCATATTCCCCTACAGTGTGAATGATGTTTTGTTCAGCCATATTCTGCAACGGAACAATATATTTTTTTTATAAATTTACTCATTTATCATTGTGCTTATTCATAATCGCTGGAGCTAATTTATTTGAATCTAAAACAAGAGAAGGTGCTGTAAATCGTATTTGATTGTATGGACCAATGTGCTTGTAATATGCACGGTCTACATCTTTAAATTTGCTGTCGTCAGTTCGTTTTATACTATATAAGTATAACAACATTTATAAATGTTGCCTTGTGATATATTTATTCTATATCAACTATATATAAAATAAATACCAGCTTTACCAGATTTCAATCAAACTAATATGTATAAGCCATTGATATGTGTGTTTTGTTTAAAAGATAACTTCAATAACCAACAAGACAATCGTGGATTGCATATCCCCCGCCCCGACTTTGGACCTCGTCACACGGGGAGCAGCACCTGGCCATACGGGAAGCTATTCCTCTTTTTTTCTATACGAACTGTTTAAAATGTATTTCTTTTGCGAAATCCAAAAGGTGTCAAGATGTTTTAAATGCAACGTCCTTCTCCTCAAACTTAAGACAAAATCTCACAAGACAACTAAACGTAAGCATGTGATTATATTAATAACTATTGAGGACTTGCCAGAAAAATTAAAACTTTAATTGCATGGAGGAAAATAGCTTGCATTAGCTAGGGTTTCATTGGTTTAATATGCCTTCCCTAACAAGAACAGCAACAATTCCGTTTTTCGGATAATTCGATATGGAGTACATTTACTTTCACGTTCAAATATTGCCAAAATGGGTTCAATGAAGTTGTGATATCATTGGTAATGTACATTATCCCGGCGTGGCCGAATGGATATAGTGGTTGACTCTCGACTTGAACAAATACACAATCTCACTGACCAGACGGCGTGAGTTCGAGCCCAGTGGTGAATACATGTTGTCGACATTGTTTTTACGGAAAACGACTAAAAGTCCTAAACTTCAAAAATCGCCAAAAATTACATTTTTTCAACAATTTCAAAAATAACCTTGCGAGGCACAGCTTTGGTATATATTCTATCCAGCTGTGGTGTTTCATCCACCTACAGTGAACAGTAACTGAGATTTTGCCTGGACAAAACTATCACGGAAAACGACTAAGTCAAAAACTTTAAAAAATCGCCAAAATTACATTTTTTTCAAAAATTTCAAAAATAACCTTGCGAGGCACAGCGTTGGTATATATTCTATCCAGCTGTGAATTTTCATTCACCTACAGTAAACAGTAACTGAGATATCGCATGGACAAACTCACCTGGACGGACGGACGGACAGACGGACTGACAGACGGACGAACACGGTGCGTTTCTATATCCCCCGCCTCTGCTAGGGAGGCGGGAAAAATAAAAAGAGGTCAAGAGCGTTACACTGTGTGTTTTGCAGACCGAAATATCAATAAAATTTATATGTTTGATTATCAATAGATAATAGGGGTTTCACCCCAACTCAATATTGAAACTTTGTTCACTATGCTTGAATGAAATATAGAATCATGTGGGGGATATCAATTCAATCACATGATGAAAATATCCCTGTAAAATAGTGAAAAGTAATGTAAATATTCAATGATTTGACAGTACTGTACGTAGTATACTTTCTATTAGCAGCAAGTATAGTTGACTCAATCGTATGATTCCATTAAAATAATCTTACCTGCAATGATATGATATAATGTTTTCAAATTTATGTCATTCCATATTTCACTAATTTCTCCAATAGCTAGATTTAGGAAATGTATTTACGAAAAAATACTGCGAGGAATGTGTTCTATAACGCTACAATCCTGCATATACAATAATCTATTTTGTATTCGCAGTCAATGGATTAGCTTGCGCATGAGAAGAAAAAATCAAATATATAAAGTGCTCAAAGAAAGGCGACGTATTGGTTATATAGTGTGGATCTACGCATGATTCAATAACAGGCTCGCATATTTGCATAAAATATTTGATAGCGTTTTTTTTCTGTTATGCTAATACACTGAGTAAATATGGTTAATGCATGAGGAATTCAAGTCTTGAGATCTGTAGGGTGTCAATTTCCCACTGAATCACTTCGTTAATACAACTTAAAATCAAAATAATCTAGAAGACTAACATGTGTGAAAAATCATAGTCGTCCGATTGCAAATTATTTTAATGCAACTGATACCGTTTTTTCTCTTAATTGCATAAACTATCACAGTTCTACGATTTGCGTAATATTTATGCATTTGCATTTACAGATACACTTTAATATAACGCGAACATAATTTTACATCTTTGTCAAAACAGATTGAACTTGTTTCAACATGCTTAAAATATTTAAAATAAAATATTCTGATAAGTTGCAAGCTATTTTGTCATCATTCTGATAATCTTATCTTAATCTTAAAATGTATGCAATATTCATTAAGATAACAAGTCGCACTGTGCTGATTGCAATAAGAGCCGTGGTCGAATAATGCTTTGAATAATCGCCACAAGACAGCGGTCAAAATTTGACCGTTTTACATTATGTTTATTTCAATATAGTCAAGCCATTTAACCCCCTTCTTATAACGACCAAATAATATTTTACTTTGATGTTGGATGGTGATTTTACGGTGATGTCTTTAACATAAAAAAAAAGAGTTTTTATGTCATTAGGATAAATACATCCGATAAAAACTTAATTACGAATCCCTTCAAAAAAGATAACTACAAGCGTTTGAGAACGATTAATCCGGTGTGGTTTCACAGTTAAATACACATTTTGAATGTATATTATTTATGGTTATACATACTGAACACCCGAATATGGATGGTCGAAAGGGAATCAACAATTGTAAAATAATATTTACATTTCAAGGAGAATTTTGTATTGATGCTGGTTTATTTAACATTTTTAATTTTTTTGTAAATATTCGATGACAAGCGTATTGCTTCTTCTGTTGTTTGATTAACAATAAACACTGAGAAGGGTTTCGCCATTTGTGATAAATGATGCTGCTTATTGGAAAATCAGGCTAAAACTGGACGCTAGATATTCGAAGTAATTTAAAAGACATTGGTCGAACTCGGTTCAATGTGTTCAAACTCTTGTTCGAATCATAAAAATGTTTATTAATACATTTAATCCACTGATGAACCTAAAACGTCGAATCAGGTTCGGCTCTCTATTGTTAAGGCAACAATAATTGTTTCTGATGCGTCTATAACGAATTGTAAATTTCTACTTAAATTGATCGAGTAAAATTTAAAATGTATATGCATTAATATGTTTAACCACTTAACCTGCAGGGTTTACAAGGTGTTTTTTTTTTCATTTCACTGTTTATAGCCCATTCGTTAACAGTTTATTTAGGAAGTATTTCTTGTACTTTAAGTGATCTTAAATCGTAGGCCTAAACATTAAATCTTACTTGGGCACTATCATGGGCAATGTTCATGTACATATATATATATATATATATAT
>LQRL01174291.1:0-10427 GCA_001703475.1 Hydroides elegans
ATATAAAAATGTTAATAATCACGATTATTATTTCAAACATGAAAACAATCATGAGAATCCTGTTTTCGAGTCGAAATGTCTTAAATTAATCCACATAAAAACATAATAATAACGATTGAAATGCACAAGTGAAGTTTTTCTGGATTATCAAAACAAAAACCTAATTAAAATAGCACTCGATAACATTTTGCAGCAGCTAGGAGATGCTTAAGAATTCGTTGCATCGTTAACTGGACCCAATGCCATTGGGTAAAGACTTTCTTGAGGCACTGCTGCTCATATTGATAGTTGACCTGCAAAACAAACATAAAATCACATATATTTTATATGTAGTTACATAAAGCTACATGTAAATAGTTTTTTTTTTTTCATACCAGTTTTATCCCATTCTCTGTTCCTCATTATGATTATGTAAATGTGTGAACGTGTAAAACGTTAAAGAGTGAATTATCCAATAAACTTGCAGAATTCAATTTTTGCTACAAAGTTCTACTTATCAAGAATTGTTGTAATGGTGACCCGAGGCTTATCAAAATTGATGTTTTTTTTTTGGTCCTGGTGCAATATCATTAATATACATTCATCGTATTACACAACACAAGCCATGTCTAGGGTCGCGCTAGCCGCTTGCATCTTCGCAAAATGCGAATCTATTTTGGAAAATGCAAATTCAAGGTCTTTCGCAACATTTGCGAAGCAATATTTGTCAGAAATTATTCACTACATTCCCAAATTTGCGAAAGAAAATTAGAAAATGCGAAAGAAAATTTGCATACTTTCGCAACTTTTGCGAAAGGAATTTTAAGCCTAGCGCGAGCCCAGTATGTGTCCATCAACTAACCTATTGTGTGTGAGATGGCTCTTGACCAGGTGACCCGCGGCAAGCGCCGACATCAAAGACAGTTCTCCCGCCATCACAGTGGCGCACACGATACGCGCCAATCTCCTCGCGTTCGCGCCCGGGTTGTCCAGCGCCGCGCCCTGTACGCCAAGCATCTGGTGAAGGAGATAAAGGAAATGTTAATGATTAGATTCATTTAAGGATACGGCCGATTCTTAGTTAATTATAATGTGAATTACTTATTATTTTGTAAATTTATGTCCGAAACATGTAGGCTACAATTTGGTCCTTTTTTTAATTGCGAGAGCGCTCACAAATCTACCATACCATTCAGTTATAATCGACTGAATTCCTAATTTGATATTTTCCCCTATTATAAAACAATTTAAAGTTGAATCACACCTTTCATTCGTGACCCATTTTTTATCTATTTTCCGTAACGTTTCATAATCTATTACACATACATTAAGACAAGTTATTTATACAATTTAATGATTGATCACCAGCATTTTTAACCCTTGACCCAAATGGCCATTCTTTTCCTCACTGTTCGCTTACTATTCAAAATATTTTACATAATATTGACTCTTATATGAACTAACCCAAAATTAAACCCGAAAATAGCCATTGATAAAAAATAAAGCATGCCAACCCGATTTTTTTTGCTATTCTCTTACATTTCATAATGCCTTAAATTGGCATGACTCCACGTGATCGGCCTCAGTTGCCCGGAAGTGCATTGAATTGTCAAAAGTACGAATGAATAACGAAAAAAAACCTTTTATATAAATACATACACATTTATCTTAAGACACGCGACCTGTGGTAGTAGAACAAAGTTCCCTGTCACAACTGAAAGGTGAATCACCTTTCTCTTCAATCCTTGACTTACATGGCCATTCCTTTTCCCCCTTTCCCTTACGAATTTAAATGTATTACAATACATGTAGGTCATGGCAATGTACATTACCATGACTTGCTTCGGCTCTTAGTTGCAACACAAGATTCATTCCTTTCACAACATAAAGATGAATCACATGTCTGTTCAATTCTTTACTCATATGACCAACTTTTCCTCCCTGTTCGCTTACGATTCAAAAGGCCTAAAATTCCCTTGACTAACCCTCATGCAAGAGACCTTAGTTGCTTAAAAATACTTTTTATTATTAATTGAACATTGAGCACACCTTAAGGCAAGCGGCCTGTGGTGGCAGCACTGTGCCTCCGCCCACGGTGCCACACTCGATAGAGGGCATAGTGACGCTGATGTACAAATCCTCTTTGTCCTCGCCCGTTGCCTCCATGATTGTCATGCAGTTGGAGCTCGACACTGTTTGTGCTGGATCCTAAAATGATAGAAAAAGGAAAGAGTTATAGGGTTTTTCTTCATTGTATATTTGATGTTGTTCTAGAGCAGGATCCCTTGTGAAGCATGCAAGACTTCTATCCTTCCCCGACTGATGAATTAGATTACGTTACTAGGCTAGAAAGTTATTAAAACAGTTCAGGCTCAATCATAATTAAAAACGTTTAGAGTCATATAACACGTTGTTCAACCCAAAAATATATATATATATGTTATCTAAAACACATTGTATTGCATGGGATCATTCAATTAGCACTGTGATGCAAAATATTTATTTCTGATTTCGCGAGCTAATGAATAACAGAAATTGCGTAGGAATCAACAGGGAGCAACTGTGACGATGTTTCAACATCAACACAATATTAGGTTAAACGGCTTACAAGCCAGGAGGTACACAAACACTCATGTCATGATTTTTTCGCAGAGGATAGGCTATTACACTGTGATGTGATCTGCTTTAATAGGATTTCACTGACGTATTTGTAGACAAAACAAAAAAATTGCTTTTATGACCATAAATGCATATTTCAATGATTATGTTCTCGCAGAAAACTTTGTTTTTAATGTTTGAATTTGTTTTGCAATATATTTCTTAAAAAGTTCATCCGTCTTCGTATAAAGCATTTTCATGTGTCTCTAGATTCATGTTCTAATATAATAAAGAGTCTATGATTTTAATTCATATTCGAAATTCCAATAACCCAGAAGCCCCCTTACCTGATATGACAAATAAAAAATGATACACACATTTTGAAAAAAAAAACACATTGATTCCGCCCTTTACCCAATTGTTGCCAGAAACTCTAAAATTTCAATAAAACCTAACTCATTGATTTGACACAATCTTACTTGTCCCGTGGCGATGTAGATAGCCGCTACGATATTAGCCGCATGCGCATTGAAGCCGCCGATACTTCCGGCCATGGCTGAGCCAATCAGATTCTTGTTGATGTTGAGATCTACTAACGCTGCTACGTTGGTTTTCAAGGTGTTTTTGACCACAGCTGCCGGTACAATGGCTTCACATACCACAGATTTGCCTCGACCCTCCACCCTATAAGGGAATGAAAATAGATTTAATTCAATGTTGCGGTTATAATGGTGGCTTTTGTAGAGTATAAGCGTATAAGCTTATATATACCATAATCGATGAGAGCACTTTAAATTCATGTCTTTACAAACTAAACACATTATTATTATTGCGACTCAAAACCTAAGGAGTAAGACATATTTTGAGGAATATATTTTTGTAAAAGATATATATTGAGTTTCTTTTTTTTTTTAAATCCCATGTCTTCTATATTCGTTAATAATTCGGTTCCATATGAACGCATCACTTATAATATCAAACACAACAACATAATTCTATTTCAATTTCCCCATTAAAACACTCACCAGTTGATCGCACTGGGTTTCTTATCGGTACAGAAGTTGCCACTCAAACTGAGCACCTCCATTTCACTAAAGTGGCCTTGTAGCACCGCAAGTGCCCGCTCGGCCCCTTTGGACAGCATGTTCATGCCCATGGCGTCACCTGTGACCGCCACGAAGCGCACGTACAAGTTGCGCGCCGCCTGGACCACGTGTAGTTTGCGAAGGCGGGCGAATCTAATGGGAAAGGGAAAATTGTATTTACATGTTATTTATTCACATATTGATTGACCAAAAGTTGAAATATAAAGCAAAAGAGCGCGTAGAAGTGGCGCTTGCACCACGTGTAGTTTGCGAAAGCAGACGAATGTTTTGAGTCACAGAGTGATTGCTTTCAAACCTTGTTCATAACACTTTCGCAAAAAAAATAAGAAGACAGTGAAATCAAAAAATGCGTACAAAAGGCGCTTTCATCAGGTGCAGTTTGTGAAGACGGGCGAATCTCCTACGAAACTGAGAAATGAAAGTAACATAATGTGCTTTGTTTAGTGATGACCGGTTAAGGCATGACTATTTAATGTTTCGTTTAATTGTAATGTCAAAAAAGCGCCACTTTGACCAAAGTTCAACTTGAATATTCAGTTGAAGTCGTCCGATATTAATCATAACTAAAGGGCAAATTGATTTTTTTTTCATGCGATTGTATGTCATGAAATGTGATATTTTCATGCGAGATAATGATATGTCTTTTCAATCTACCTGAATATGAATATACCATTTTATATAATAACTATTCGTTTGTCAGTGACGCAAATCAACAATAAATACATGTATACACAAATCCAACGCACCTGCTCGTGCCATCAAATGCCTCTTTGACCAACAGGAAGTTGTCCATATCTTCGAGCCACAGCTTGGCTTCACTCGCGCGGGCGGCACTCGGGAAGCGCACGACGGGCGCCCGGGTCATACCGTCGGCTAATTGGCAGCTAGTCACGCCACCGGCCGCCTTAATAAAGTTAAAGGTTGGCTGTTTATCACATATATATATTGGTGTGTGCAGAAATCCATTAAAAGAATCATGCTATAATATTTCGATTGGATGCAATCAACGTGAAAATCTAACACTGAAGTTATATAAGTATTTGAATTTTATGGGTTGTGTCAGTTTTTCAATTCATGTTATAATTTGAAATTCACATACTGATATAATAACTGTTTTTACAGTTACATTAGGATAAGGAAAGCTAGACTTCCATGTCTAAAATACATTTTCTTTCCATAAGCATGCCGTTTATAAATAGGCTACTTAATTAACATGTTTTAACTTACGCTAAGCGCCCGACAGCCCCTATTGGTACTAGCAACGAGGCAGCCTTCAGTTGTTGCCATGGGGACATTGTAGTGTTGACCATCGAGAAGCAGTGGTCCTGCTGTGCCCACAGGTAGTGGCATATAGCCTATCACATTTTCGCAGCAAGCGCCTGATACCTTGAAAAGGGAATAGAGATGAACAGTGTGGTGAAAATAAAAAATATATATATTTTTTATGGAGCGTGTATTAAAAGTTGAAATATGAAAACGGATTTTATGTATACATGCAAATTCTTTATCTGGCAACGTAAACTTGTATTTCATTTCATTTTTGTTACATTCAAAACTTGACTTAAAGGCTATAAATAACCCGTTAGTCAACAACTGATCAATAAAAATCAATATTTAATTCGATTCGTTGCCACACTCAGCTTTAATCAAACATATTTTTCTCGGCTTTGTTTTCACGCAGGCCACACACCTTATCACAACCTTTAACCAATGAAGTTTTCCCACAAAATAGCGTATTATCAAAATCACACAGCATCACTATTCTACGTCAAGCGCTACAGGTATTAAGCCGATTAAGTTCTTGCATCAATTTATAACATGGGTGACCCCAGTAATCATGATTGTCTTAAACAGCAAGAGGTCACTTACGTATTTGTAATCATAGTCTGAGTATGGAAGATTGCCGAGAACCTCTATGTTTGGCAGACTTGTAGACAGCATTTTTCTCCTGTAAAAATAACACCACAGCTTACGTTTAGATTTGCTATTTTTATAGTTTTTTTTCCATTCGCTATACATGTACTAGATACATGTATATGATCTTAATCAGATTGTTATGATTCAACATAGAAAGTATAGAGACTCTACACGTTATGCAAAACAGACTATGACGATCATTAATCTTAATATAGACAATCATGATTGGACCATTTTCTGAAAAGAATCTATGTTGTAGGTGGGTATAACCATGCCAATTTGTCCAACATTATAATATAATTTATATGCTCCCCCGCCCCTACATCAAACCCGATCACATATGTGTCATTTCTTACCTGATAGCCACGCCTCGCTCGTGGTCTCCCAAAGCGGTCTCCAGTTTGTACGAGGGAATATGTTTACTTTTTACAAGTGAAATGACCTGTTCGTCGCTCAATTCTTGTGGACCATTCTGTCGAAAAACAAAGGCGTATTATTGTGTATGTTTGGTGGCATTAGGATATGAAGTTCGATTATGTTTTTTTCTTATTTTTTTATTGATTTATTGTTATCTTCTCGCAAGATATAGCTTGATATCATTTAGCTCACTAAAGTTGACAAGTATTAAGAAAGTTTCAGTTTCGTTTTATCAATGAGTGATAGTTTTTTATCAATGAGTGAATTTTTTTTTTTTACAAATTTCTTGCATAACTAGGTCATTCGGTGAAATAATTTATAAACAATTCGTCTTCAACTGGTTTTGTTCTTTTTTCTTCTTCTTTGTTCAAGTAAAAATCGTGATATATATCGAGTGAAAAATAGTGAGACTGATGTACCTCTTGCTTTAACAGTTCAATGCATTCCTGTGTTGACCTTTCTTTCACCTGTTTAATTGTGGGTGTCTTGGTGTAAGTCTGAGTGCCGGTATCAACAACCTGCTTCAACAGAGTGCAACAAATAAGTTATATAAATGTCACTAAGAATAACTGAGATTTTTATGGTGTATTATAATCGATTTTTTTTTGCTCATGTGTGAATGATGCAGTTTGCTTAATCGCATAAAATCCCGTACGTGTTTAGTTTTAATTATCACTAAATTGAAGTTGACTTATAAGTTGAAAATATAACACGTGCAAATCAATCAATCAAATCAAGCATTTTTCAAACTGTTCACATTCACATCTTCCATAATATTATCATTGAAAGCAATCAAATATTTACGCAAATCCACAATTTACATCAGCATCAAATGCAATTTAATCTTAGGGTGAAATGTAAAATTCTGACCGACCAAAATACACACCTGTTTATCCATATCATCAAGGCATTCCGTGCTCTCCCCTATCGTGAACAGCCTACTCCTAGAACTGTATCCCAGCGAGTCCTTGCTTTGTCCTTCTCGGCCATCGTACTGCTCTTTCTTACACAAATACTTGGTCATACTACTATCAACATCATCGGAATTAGCCATCTGATGAACCGATGGCGACGAAGACGTCATAATGAGATTTGATTGGTGGATATTCCCGCCATTTTGAATTGGTTTGGCGTCTGACGCATAGGAACCGTTCATTAACGATTCAGTCATAGAGGAATGTACTGATTTTGTTTTTGATGATGTAGCTATATCGCCATTACTTGTGTATCCAGATTTCTCATCAGTACTATTGTTTTGTTGCTCGGATTCGCTGGCTTTGCGTTCGCGTTCCTTCAAGTCTTTGAATTCGACGACAAATTCGTTCATTTCCTTGTCCATGGCAGAATCGAAGAAGATGTATTTGCCAAGAAGGAGAAAGGCAACGCATGCCGTGATGGTGTAGTCGAGACCAGCAGAAAACACCCTGAGCGAAATAGAAAAGAAACATGATTTTGGTCAAATGCAGCGTGGACAGGCATTTGTTGAGCCATTAAGTTTTGATGTGTTTGAATATTTTCAATTTTATTGTTGTGTGATATTTATTAAATGTAATAGTTTTGCAACATTGTTTATCCCGTTGCTGATCCATGTGCATGCTAATTATACGAAAACCTCATTAGGCACGGTGGAATCCAATAGCGTTTTTTTTTCTATCTTGCTGACTGTTCACATTTTATAACGTCTGTGTCTAACAAAAAAGAGTTAAACTTGAAGAAACATATCTTAATATCGATTCTAGCTTTAGATTTTATAACAAAGCCATAAACTATTTATTCAAAGCTCCAATCTTAAGTTTGCCAAATGACAAACACTAAGATTCGAATAGTAGCCTACAGGAAATGCATAATTTTATATTTTGTAGCATTTGAAATACTATGGTTATTCAACTTATTGAAGTAAATCTTTTCTCAATTGACCTTTTATAAAACTTGTTTTGATTTATCTCTGAAATCCTTTCAAGAAATATATATCAAATATTTTTTTATAAACGGCAAATGACCATAACATACCAAACAATAACGCTTTATTTTGAGTGTACAAAACATTTCTTGTTAAGAAAGCATTCAAATAAAACATTGAAATGAAACAACAAATTCAATCAATATAGACTATTCAGGAGTTGAGTTAAAATGTTGTGTAAGGAAGTATTGGCTATCATATGTATATGTAATCATATAAACAAATGGAATCGAAATTGGAATTTTGAAGAATGCAACTATTACGATCTAGCCTTGGGGTTCAAACTCTTAATTTCTCCCATGCTCTGCTGGAACCTTTACGTTATGAACAAGACTGTCCAAGGACAGTGTGCCACAACTTGCAATAATCTCCCTGCGATATAAAATTGAGCCGGTTATTTTTTTATCTAGAGATTCAAGCATCAATAAACACGATTTAACAACGTTATAAATCCATTCAAACATTTCTTGTTTTTCATCGGATTGAAATGTAGAATAGAAAAAAAACAGTATAATTATAATAATTTGTTGATTGTGAAAATCATATCTATCGGTTATATTTGCTTTAAAACGTTGTTTATGCACCTGTTCGTTTTTTCCCTTGAAAACAATATATTCACCAAAACAATGTGAAAAAAAGACGCACCATAGCACTTTTGCGACTTACAAATAACAATGGTCTATGTAATTATCTTCCATATTCAACATGATTAATACAATGCTTGGATGAAATCCACCATCTGCTAACCTTGCAATATCGATCATTGCAAACGATTGCATGGTTTATGTAATATTACGCAACAAAAATCAGGCGCATTCAAATCTACGAAAAGCTAGGAAAATGAGTATGTGGAACGCATATCATGCAGCAGGGCATACCATGCATCCCTAAAATGGTTTTATTTTCAACCTTACTGGTGCCTCTACATTGGCCAGTCAGCGCTATTTCATTTAGAATTTGTTTATGGCAATACATATATGAAAAGGTAATGGTGCTAGAAAGAAACCTTATTATCAACCACTCGTCGTGGGTCACGTGACGTTAACAAACACACGGAATCTCTTGTATTTTCGCTCACTTAACGTTGGTGGAAGCTAAGGGAAGTTATCCCGAAACTGTTTTTATTTTTTTGAAGTGCTTATATAAGCACAATTGCTGACGTAAGCACACCCCGAAGAGTTGAAACCCTAAAGATTGAAATTAAAAAATCCGCATTCAAATCCGTCCACAATCTTCGGAGGAGTAGCGATTTTAGAAAAAGTTTACTAACTAAACAAATAAATAACGGCAAAGCGGTGGGACAAACCCCGGTTTGCTTCGCAAGCCGTGGCTAAAAAGAACACCGAGTTGACTCACGTTTGTTGTATATGGTCTTGTGGAAACGGCGTAGCTGTATTGGGCCCCATCTTCTCAATGGCGCCATCTTCCAGTTCATTTTGGCCGTCGGCTACCATTCGCGAGTTGACATGCACAAGCACCAGGCCAGCCGACTAGAAGGAGAAAAGGGATATTGAACGGGTTAAAAGGGACATTGCGAACAGCTTTTAAGCAAAAGACTAATTTGTTCTCGATGTGATTAATTCGCCACCTTTCTAAGAGTCTTACTGAGGGCCAATTTCACAGCAGGTTCCCGTTTGTTATAGCACGGAAACCTAATCTAGACTTAGGCTATGAAATTGACCATTAATGTTTCATTGTATTGTCTCATCAAGGCTTGAAGGTGTGTGTTTATTTTGTTTTCATTTCCGACAAACATTATTAAAACTAGAAGGTCAGTGACCTTGGATCCCCCGTGGACTTCAACAATTCGTCAATGCAGAATGGTCAGAACTTATTGAAATCTTCCTTGGAAATAACGAAATATTTTGCATACACAAAATATCTTATATGAAAAAGAAGGTTTTAGTAGAGGACCGAATTCTACATTTCCTAAGCTTATATATCAGTAAATTAATTAAAGGAGACGCACCATCAAAGATAAAAAACGATATCTTTCACACAATGTCTTTCTCACATCGTCTTTCTTACAATATAATTCACGCAACATATCTCACAACGTCTCAATCGACAATGTTTTTCTCACAACGTCTTTCTCACACCGTCTTTCTTTGAATTGATTTTGTCACATCTTTCTCACAACGTCTTTCTTACAACGTCTTTCTCACAACGTCATTCTCACAACGTCTTTCTCAAAACGTCTTTCTTAAAATTGATTTTCTCAAAACGTCTTTCTCATTACTTATTTCTCACAACGTCTTTCTCACAACGTCTTCCTTAAAATTTATTTTGTCACAACGTCTTTCGAATAACGTCTTTCGAACACCGTCTTTCTTAAAGTTTATTTTCTGAAAACGTCTTTCTCACAACGTCTTTCTCACAACGTTTTTCTCACAACGTCTTTCTTAAAATTGATTTTCTCACAACGTCTTTTCAACAACGTCTATCTCACA
>LQRL01174294.1:2380-21626 GCA_001703475.1 Hydroides elegans
AAATCAGAATGATATATGCTTGAGAGAGTCACTATACATTCATTTGTTATTCATTTTTTTTTTTGTTAAACTAGTTTTTAAGTGTGATAAAGTGATGCAAGTTAAAGTGAAAAAGATATATTTCTATATAAAAAGTTTCCCCTATGATAAATTGATTAAGTAATGCTACGTGGTAGCCTTAAAACGCAATGTTTAAACAACTCATGTATTTACATTGAAATATCTTGAACTTTACGGGTAATTGAAAGTTCGTTAAAATACAAGGTAGATTGGCATAGAACCTACTTTGAACTGATGGTAAATCCTCCATCTGGATTTTCTTCTGGCTCTATGAGGATCGGCTCAACAGAGGAACCGCCAGGGTTGTGATCCATGTTGGTTTCTTGACCTCAGTGCTATCAAATCACAAAAACACTACATTTAGATACATGTACATGTGTATAATAACATGCTTGTTTATTCCTTTTAGCCTGAACATTCATTAACTGATGATCATAAGGAGAAAATTATGTAAACTCCAAAAGTATAGCTATTCTCGCTAATTTTCTTTTCTTAATTGACGCCGTGTGATCATCAGTTCCTACATGGGTTTGTACGGGTTATAACTTAATAGGGGATGGGGGATTACAGATACAGTGGAACCTCGTTAAACCGAACACGGATAAACCGAATTATTGCTTAAACCGACTATATTTGGCAACCCGATGCTCTATATTTCCTTTATAAATCTTATCGGATAAACCGAAAATCGGTTATACCGAGCATTTTTCGCCGGTCCCGAGGTGTTCGGTTAAACGAGGTTCTACTGTATGTAGATATGCTCTACGGAAAGCACTTGGTTTGCAGATATGCTTTTTGCGACTTTGGCGATGCTAAATTTGGCAGAAAAAGTAGAAAAATAATATAAAATTCGAACATGTTTATGATCATGATATATATGGTCTAAATGACTACCAAGCTATAGAGGGTATTTTCAATTGATTATTGAATAACAAATTACATATTCATTTTTTTCTATTGTGTTGCAACAGAAGAAATAACCGAATTCGGCAAAAAAGTTGAATAAAACTTGAATATATATTTGAACTATAATTATACCGGATTTGCGAAGCGTAGAAGTTAATGCATGTATTCTAATATACTGGTGTACAACTTTTTTGCCGAATTCGGCTATTTCTTCTGTGGCCGAATTATCAATTTGGCCGAAACTACCAAAAGGCACATCTAACGTTCAATTAGGTCCGACCCTTTGTTCGTAAGTCAAGTGAATCCTATAGTACCAATACGTAACCCATTGCTTTGTTAAAATTTATGTTAGCACTGGGTTACACGACTAGGTTCAATGTAAACCAAAGAACCTTATGAAACCAAATATCCCATTATCATTCGTTTGTAATTTTATTCTCGTTTGAAAGAACGATAAAATTGACATGATATTACATCTTTGTTGTTTAATGACAAATTGATATCCTTATGAAAAATAAAGTTTTATAAAAAAAAATTGACGTGTTTGTTTTGAATGTCAACATTCGAAACTGGCGGGAATCGAAAAAAAAACACGCGGGAATTCTGGAAGTAAACAAATTGTTTCGAATTCAAATGGCAACTTCTTGAACGTTTTTTCAAAAAGTCAATTAATTTCTCGAGTGTTTGAATGGATATAACATTGATCAATACTTTAATTTGGCAGCAATGAATTCCTGAGTATGTTCTTTATCAAACACATACTTTATTTGCGCGAGTTATTAAGTCAATATTAAAGTATAACAATGTCTTTGGTTTACATTGAACCAGGTCGTGTGACCCAATGGGAAAGTAAAATTTGCTATGGGTCACGTATTGGGACTAGTAAATCCTATCGTATTGACAAAAGAAAAGGCTCTATAGTTAGTTGATATAGGTATGTATAAAAATAAATTCAAGTGCTCAAAATCATCCCGCGTATATAAATTATTTAATTTACTTATTTTATCGCTCAACTAATAGCATTTTTTCCTGAAACAGGATATAACTATTATAAATTATTATAAGAAAATAAACAAAACCGAATGACATTTATAATCACCATATTATTTCCAAATGTCAGTGGTTAGTATGAGCAAATTATCGAAAAAACTTGTAAATTAAAATTTTATTCTGCAGAACCGGATGTAAACAAAGGGAATGTCGATGGACATTTATCATGCAAAATATTTCTATGTCGTCACTATTGTGAGAAATACCAAAACCATCTCTAATGGTTTGATACAAATACAGCAGCCCTGTTCGTACATTAATTTTGTTGAAACGGGTACTAATGTTTTAGTGAAATAAAGATCGAAATCGCGTCAAATATAAGTATGCCTGGAGTTAAAGTGAGAAATCAAAGTATGTATTAAGTTTATTAGAAGGTTTGGACAGATTGCCTCAAATTAATAAAAGTATGTTTGGAGTTTGTTTTATTCCATGAAAAATACAATTTCGGAAAGGGTTTTTTTAAAACAGTATATTATTTCCAACTCCGCTCCTTTCTAAAATGGTAAGAGACTCTCCAAACAATCTGAAAATATCGCATTTCGGGAAACGAAACGGGATTTCGAACACGACTATTCTGATTTTTTTTTACATCAGACTATTTTGTGCAAAATAAATGATTGATTCATCATCGTTCACACTTTTTAAGTCTGTGCGTACTGCCAATAACCCCTGTAGATTTGGGATGAAAAAGTGCGTAGTTTCGATCTACTATATAAAACAATGATTGTAAAATGAAAACGGCAAAGCACCAACGGAGTATTCCTAAAATGTGTTCCTTTTCAAATTTTATCTTGTTATAAACTTTTCAAAAAAAAAAAGAAAGACATTAAAGCTACAAGAATGTACGGAACAACTTTTTTGTGAATATTTTCATCATTGTGTTTCAAAGTTTTGGGTTTGATCTTATTCAGAGATGTATAGCTAGGTAAAATAAACCGAAATACATCTAAAAATGTGTCAGGCATTTCTCTTATTATTCTGGCCAAGTAGTTGTGCACAGCAAGCTCATTTATCTAAAAATGAGCAACCCCCTTTTGGTCAGATTTTTTTTTCCAAATATGACTATTTATAATAAATTTCAATGTTTTAAAAGGTTTTATGCTCAAATAAGAACTTTTGATAAAAAAAAACTCGTGGGGTGTTCTTCTGCAAACACAAATATACAATGTAACCTCAGATCCGTAAACTTAGATAGACGGGGCACTTTGCTTAACCGGATTTTTTTCCTCAATTCCGGTTTATTTCTCACTGTTCTATATAATTTTAAAATACGGTTATTCTGGACGGTGTCTAGGCAATTCGTGACTTCGTAATAAGGACGATTGGCGGCTATTTGATTAATTAGGGCCTTCCAATTGGGAGTATATGCGACTTTGTTCTCGACAATCACAAACATGCTTTATACTAAACGTGAAATTAACTTTGTAAATCCGTAAAAAAAATCATTTTGAGAAAATTTATCGTAAAAGACAGTTAATGTCCTATCCCATATCTATTTCGACAAAACAATTTTTGGTAAATCATGTTTGATTTGAATGAGATGGTATGATTATTCTTTTTTTTTTATATCGGGAATAAATGATTAACCAAAAATCAATGACGAATTGTTTGAAATAAGGCAATTATGTTGGTATTTTACACACATTATTTATACACAAATATCATCAATATGTGATTGAATCTATACATTATTTTGCACAAATATCAACAATATATGATTGAATTCAAAAGTTATATACAAATGTCTAAAAGAATGAACACACAGTAAAACCCTTAAACATATAAATTAAATTGCTTAAAAAACATTTATAAGTGATAACGTCCAAAAATAAATTGACCCAAGTGAAAGTCGCGATTCAACCAGAATGGAAAAGGGAAGTAGCGATATGACTTGTTATGACTTTTCTATAACTTTTCCAAGTCGTTTTCAATAACACTTCTTGACATCTCTCATCTTTGGATATCAATCATCCAAATCAAAACAAGCAAGTTAAGATTCCGTCACCTCAAAATAAATACCATTTTACACCAAAATATGACTAGATGCACGTATACATACATAAAATGGGAATTACTATTGCATGGTCATAAGTATTGCGTCTTAATTGCTTTGCTTTGATTTGTAAAGTAAGGCATCATAAAAGATAGGGGTTGTTAGGGCAGTGGTATAAATAACTTAGATGTTTCATAATCACACTCAATTTTGTCACGAAACATATCCCGCTTCAAAGCATGCGTCAAGACTTTTAAGCGTAACCGAGCTCAAATAGGGAGATTTTACTTTTAAGTAAAAACAATGGCCAATGCTGAATTCATAAAATATGTTAAAACGATGTTCCTATTTGTTAATAGCAATTTTAAAAAGATACACATTGTATTTTTATCTAGTTAGCATAAATTAATTAAGATATAAAATATGTTTATCATTTAAAGAATTAAATATTAGACCCACATAAAAACACCATGTGAAATATTTTAGGTATGTATGTATGAAGATATGTCACAATAATGTGTCACCATAATATTCCATGGTTGATCCATCCAAGATCCTTAAACAATCCTTGAACGAATTAGGTCAACGAGGATGGAAAAGAATAAAGCGGTTTGTGACGATAGAAAAACGATACCATTCGAAGGAATTATGTTTTCCTTTCGTTTTGGAAATGATTTCTTTTGGCTACGAAAAACAGACCCGGCGTTCAGTCATCATAAATCAACTTCATCGAGGAATTCGCAAAATCTTAGAGGAAAGCACCCTTATCATAACGACAACAATCACTGGGAATATATTCCATATTCAAATACATGATATATGTAGGAGTTAATGCCTTCGATGTAAAGTAACATGTTTCCAAGCCTGCCAACAGAAATAGTAATGTCCATCACTATATCATCTCGCGTGAAACGAACCATACTAGAGTCAAACATCTGGATAAGGGTAATAATAAATGAGCCTCATTATATATTTTGTGACATATTTATCCTTTAACCAAGTGAAAATGAACACTTTTTATCATACAAAATGGAAAGTAAAAGTCAACACTATTGTATTAAAACGTTATCTTCCCTGTTCAAAAATTATGATACACAATTTATTTCCTCAGACAAGTTGGTTTAACCAATCAACACACAAATGGGATCAGTGCTTAATAAACACGCTGAAAGTATCCCACACCGCGTCATGCAGCAAAACGCTTCCCCAGGATTCCTCAGGATGAGATCGGCTTATAGAACTATGCAAATAGCCTAAATGCGAGAATCAATAACATGTGCCGAGCTTGCAATTGATCTAAGTGTAGAACTATACAAATATCCGAACAAACATGGCGAGAAGCAAGAACATATGCCAAACTTGCAATTAATTTTAGTGTTTTTTTTTTCTTAGTAAAACGATTTTCTAAAGACGGTTTCTCAAGCAACATAATGTCCACATTATCGCATCATGGTTAAGAAATATACCAAATTTTGGAATCCTTTCATGAACTGATCAATTTTGAGGTTCATCATTTAGTCAAAGTTTCTTCAAATAAGTACCGTGAACCAGACCCTGCATCCTCGTTTCAGCTAAAAACCAGTGTAGTACTTTAAATTAATGCAAGACAAGAAATAATAAATGAGCCGTTGTCACGCTGGCTAATTTTAATAGTTGTAAATAGGCTATCGTCCTTCCACAGCCTATGAAACCTAGTCTCTTTTGATGAACATTTCCCGACCGGTATCCGACTAAAGTTTGATGATTTAATCTTAAGAACCACAGAGGAAAAATTGTCATTACATGGGCACGTAAAGGAGACACGTGTTTGACAAGGGAAAGACAGTACTAATAGCGTTCCTTGACCTGTCGGCTGCGTTTGATATCGTTGATCACTTAATACTCATTGCGGAATCTACTTCAAGGGACCCATGGTATAGACAAGTGACCCATGGCATAGACATCGCCGCCAACTTATATTCAGAATTGTATAAAATGTAGAATCGAAATCGATTAATTGATGCATGACAATAAACCTCAACTCAATCCAAACAAAACAGTAATTTTTGGCATTACAAGCCAGTTTAAAAGATCCGATTATTAAAAGGGCTTATCTTCAACAAAGATGTCATATGTCAATCTACAGCAGCCGATAATCTGGGGACTGTACTTTGCAATGCATTTTAACTCTCACATAGGCAACATGTTATGGCGCTTTTTATATCAAATGACTAAAAAATAAGCTTCTTGTTTTAAAGCACTTAATGATATGACATTGCTTTCATTAGATCGCAGATATATTGTTAGAAGTATCACATGTTAAGACAAGATCTAGTGAAAGTCCCCTTAAATGTATCCCTCCCGGGCAATGGATTAACCTTTTTAACTTTGAACAAATATTTTAAGTATTATGTATCTGTATCGATATCACTATAATTGTATATTTTAAAGTTATTGTTTTCATATTTTTACATTTCACATTGTAGCGATTAGCTGTATAAAAACAACCCATAATAATGAAATATTGACGAAATGATAAAATCAAATTGATCGAATCGAGTAAGCCCAAGAGTGCTAAAAGATTGAAACGTTTCCTTGGAGAATTCTGAACCACGGAAAGAAGCATGGCACATTAAACACAGTGGCGAAATTGTCCTATGGGTAAATTGTCGAATCAGTACTCTATGTACACTATTTTTTACAATGGTAGAGACATGTGTTGTAGAGAAACCAATACCCAATATGATGTATTATACAAAAGTCAGGTGTCCATTTATATAAAGACATCGATTCGAATTCATGTTAACCTCCGATAATTTGAATCAAATATGTAATTCGTTTTAAGGAGTACTGGCGTTTATGCATTACTTGTTTAAATTTTAAATATCAGAGATGGACAGCAAATTCCATTGCGTGCTGACTTCCCATGATTCAACAGGATATAGAAATAATATCACTGGCTTGAACTCGCAAAGATTTGTTTTCACAAATTTATTCGAAGGGGTTATGTTTGTTAAATTATGATCACATATAATGTTGCGATGTATCCGCTTGATTGGTGCAAGTTTGACTTTCATTTGGATAAAAAAAATACTACTACAATTGTAAGTTCAATTAGCCGTGAAACGACTAAAAATATCAGTCAAAATATGAAATTAAACATGCCCTCACATTCATTTTAAGCTCAACATAGAGTATCTAAGCCTCTCTGTTCACGAGATATGCTTAAACAGTGAATATCGACATTAGGGTCATCAGATATATTATGTCTCCTATGAAATTCGATCAAAATTATCAAAAGATGTACTAACATGCCAAAACAGTTCATTAACTCTCTTTAACTCTTCGTTCAGTTGAAACCATACCCATTTATGATACTATATGTTATGGGATAAAACACGGAATTTAACAATCTCTGGTTTAAATATACAGGTCAATTTCATCATTTAAAGTCGATCATAAAATATATGGGGTATTCTGATCTCGAGATATCGAATCTAATTTAACAGATGACGAGCAGATATGCGGAAAATCGAGGCTTATTGGCCCCTAACCGGGAAATAGATGAACTTTTGTTTGGTTTACAAGAAAAAAAACAGACAATATAATGTGTATCATGTGTAGGAAAAAGTTTTTTTTCGCTATTCAGTCCTGAGCTAGTCTTGATGCAATACGGTAGCGCGTATTTTCGCGGCATATTTGGCCGGTTTACGATATGAAGTAAACAGTGGGAAATTTGAATTTGTGGGATAAATAAAAGGTTATTAAAATCGGATTAAATATTTGCAAACGTCATAAAATATTCTGATAATTATGGAATGTACAATTTTGATGAATATTGTATTTCGCAAATTATTCGCTCCTTTGTTAAAAAGTCCACCTGCGGAAATGGAGGGCCGCTTAAGCACATATTGTTTTGCTCACTTTTTGACAAGATTTCAATGAGAGAAGAAGTCAAATATTAAAATGTAAACGTGTAATTCAAACACGTGGGTCTTAGGGCTTCGGCCCGCAAGATGGATAGTTAAGAGGGTTTTTATAACTGATGTTCAGGTACGTTTATTTACAGATTTTGATAGAAACATTGTGTCATTATGTTCGTTACGTGTACGAGGGTTTTGCAATAATTTTGGCTACGATGTATCCATTCATAAGTCTATTAATTAATGTGTGAAAATCATTTGATTTGTTCCTTGTTCGCCTGTGATCTGTAATCTGTTTTGGGCCGTTATTTGATTAAAGAATAATTGAGCTATGCTTGATCTAAAACGTGATTGGTTTTGTAATGAACTCTATGGAATGATGAACTTTTGCTCTTGGTAAAGTAATGAAAAATCTATGTGATAAAAGCATTGATTCGGTATATGAATAATGCTTGATTTGAACTACTGTGATATCATTATATGAATTATCATTATATTATATGAAAGTAAGGATTGTTGATTTGCTTTAAATATAGCCCCGGGTGTTCGACGGAAGATGTCGACATGGTGTCAGACGTGAGCTGTCCGACGGGAGACGTTGATGTGAGGTCTCCGTCGCAAGGGCACGGGTTTGAACCGCCGCTTGAGGAAATCGCTGGCATGGCGTTTCGTTGTCACTTTTGGAAAGCGAGCCCTTCGATTATTATCGAAGCTACATAGATACAGAACTCGGAAATGTGTATATCGGAAAGTATAACTCTAGCGCCGAAGGCGCGTGTGAAAGGAGCCATGTACAACCGGATTCAATTATCCATGTTTATGATCGCGAGTGAGCGCTAAAGGAACATTTTGAGTTATTTTGTCGGTTTGATATCGAGATATGAACCGAGGGGATCATTTGTTTATGGAATCACGAGTTGATAAGGTAGCCGTTTGGTTGTATTTTCATTATATGATCGCTCAAGTAGCTTACACGTATGTTTTCTTTATGTTCAATAAATTCATACCTCTATATTTCGTCTGTTTTGCGTCTGGTCGTAATCGTCCGTCGTGAAAGGGCATTTATGACAATCATAATCAAAATTTACATTTTTTATATTCGTGGTCAGGAAAAGGAGTTCCTGATAAAACTACATTTATGTATTGTGGCCGATAAAATATACATGAGGGGAATATATGAATTTGATTATAACTAGCAAACTATAGTATACGTGTAACAAATAGCTCTAAATATTTGACAAATTATCTATGACCGTGGATATATTAAATATTTGTAATACTTTCCACATGTTGCATATGTATTTCAATCTTTACGATGTTGCAGAAGCAAGTGTGATGTCAAGGTTTTGTTCTGTATCGTAATTTGTATTTATATTGTCAATATAAATTGTATGTCATATAAATTCAATATGTATAAATAAAAAATATAACAAACAAACAAAAGAAGGAAGAGTTGAAGGTAAACGTCATTGGCCCACAGTTTATATGAATAAGGGTATGAATGTGATTCCAGGATAATTGCATGATGTATGAGCTATGTTTTGATTGGTCGTTTGGAATAAATTGCCCTACAATGTTTTTTAGTAACTATTGGATTTCAAACAAGCATGAATACTGACAGTGGATTATATAAAATCATTTGATTTTGTATTTGAAGATATGAACAACTTAGAGCTAAATAATTTCCCATTGAGTTTGCAAAACGAGACACATATGCATGTTTATTTTCCTTTAAAAAAATCAGATAATGCTATTAAATATAAACACATATTTGACTATTTGTTGATTGCATTAGACAATTTGTTTCAAAGAGCACGTGCACTCTCAATTATATTTTGGCAGGTGCAATGGACTAATCGGTTCACTGCTTTTTTTTATCTCAACGATTTCGAAAATCTGTTCAACCTGTCTCAAATCACTGATGATCGATTGTTTGACTTTTCAAAACATGAAAAAGATATTCATAGATAACGAAACAAATATGGATGATACGTATGCGAAAACTGTTTCAGTCCTGTGTAAACCCAATATGTTACTAAAAGGTTATTACAGATAGGTTGGATAAATATATATATTCTTGATATATCATTAGACATCAGAGAGGTTGGGCGAAGACACTTAACTGTATGTTGAAAACTGCCACTCGACCAATCAAAATGCTTGATTTAATCACATGCTGCCTCATGTTGGCTACGCCCCAACACATTTTCATATTTGCCCAATCTCTCTTACAGTGTTAGCTCGGTGATCGAACTACTTAATAGAGACAAATGAGTGAAGATATTTTTTGTTGAAATTGGACCAATCGAAATTCTTGATTTTGTCATAAGATTACTCTTTTTAGCATCCTTTGCATTAACAATGTTTTACTTCTGCCCAAACTCTCTAATGCATATTACAATGTACATAAATACAACAAAAAATATTTGGTTAAATTTGTTTGTGAATATATTTTAATATGAAAGTATATAAATATATAATGAAAATCAAGGTATTAGTGGCTTGGAATTGATAAAAATATGTTACCAATAAAAAAATATATAATGTTTCAAAAACAAGCATTTCATTTGTTGGTCGACAAAAATAAAGTAAAGCAGTATATTTTTGCACCAATATTTCTGGCACAACTCTGGCACTTAAAAACAAAACAAATTATCTATCAATCACTAAAAAATTAGTTTTCACATTCTTCAATTACATTTGGCTTATGTGCTATATAAATGCAGTCTTATTTGTGCCTATCAAAAAAATATAGAAACATAACGCTTAGTTGCAGTTTTTTTTTAAAATAAAGATGTTGTGCAAAAATAACTATCAGCACAAAATTGTTCTTTTCCGGAACATGACAATCTTCTTGACTAATCAAAAGGCTCGTTACAGTGAAACTTTGAGATAAGAACCAGTATTTTCGATCATGTTAAACTCAAGGAAACCAGTTAATTTAGTGTAAAAGTTTAAATACGGAAGTCAAAGTTTATTGATTTTTTTAGTTATAAAATATAAAGAAACTCACCTTTTGTGATCTTGTTGTCTTTGATAAATACTCTGAGTGTCCAGCCGCTATAAGTTCCACTCGGTTAGATTTCCAAACTATAATATCCTTTCGTGTTATCCCGAATTGTCTTTTTTATCTTAAATCTTATCTTGAATAAACACTTATATGTATATGTTCTATTTTTGGTCAACTATACCGTCAAACCAACACGGATGACCGTACAATAGCACATCAAAAACTTGGATGACTTGTCTTGATGAGCGCCGTATTTGTTTTGATAAAATATATGATAAACGCGCATGCTCGCGATCGCATTGTGGGTAAAATCATTTATACCAAAGATGTTCTCATGAGATATTGATAAATATAGAAACGAGACACTGTTATGATTCAACATTAATGGAATATCCAGTTGAATGTGAAACTACTTGATGAAATGTGGTTTTAGACCTTAAGTTGATAAAAAGTTTATAACACTCCGAAACGGAAATTGCGCGACTGATCTGCGCAATACCATTCATGTGTTCAATCGGGGTTATAAAAGTTTCACTGATTTTTGCGCAATGCTTACAGTTTTCTATTTTATTGAATCTTCTAAGTTGATACTTTACATCCGACATTACATTTAACGGTATTAAATAATTTTGTTCTTTTTTTAATTTTGATGAAGCAGTATTTCTTAAATAATTTTGATTGAGATTGTTTGCCCAAAAATGATCTTAACGTTAAATGCACTGCGCTTTGTGATTCACCGGAAATGGAAAAAGGAAACAGTCTTGCTGTCGCCAAATATATAATTTGTTAGTTTTCACACTATAGAAGCCTTCATTTCAGCTAGAAATCAATGGTTTTCAATATCGTGAATAATTTATATCAAATAAACCGCATATAAGAGTGATATCGCATGGTTGAGGTATATCTGGTGAGAAATTACGTTTGCTTTGTTCAGTTGACAGTCGTTTTGACATGGGGCGATGGGGGTGTAATTAGATAGGTGTAATACCCGGCATGAATATCGTGCTCCTATGTTCTACTTACTTTAAAAAGTCCATTGCAGACGTTCATCAATGACTAAAGGAACAAATCCACGTCACGTAACTTGTTTTATCTATCAGTTTCCGCCTTAGGTTTCAAACCTGTCCAACTAAATAATAATTTAAGAAACGATTCGTACAAGTGTATGCATGTAGGGCTCGAAATTCGATATTTTTCCGGAAGCCTTTAAAACCCGGGGGTCCTTTTAATCTTAAAACCATTTGAAAGTTTATATTGGAACAGGAGCAATGTATATGTATGATAGGCTAGACCTATCTGCGAATTTGGCGTTGGTGCAACAACAACAATTTTTATTACTTATATTATAATAACTGCATATATTTGTTATATGTTGAATAGCGAATTACATGGGCGCGATTGATTGTCAGTATTTCCGTTGCTTCAATTACACTGGGATTGATCGTTACCTAAAAATCGAAATACAATGCATATATTTATAATTATGTGTGTTTGATTTGAGATATTTATGTGTTTCAGATATCAGAAGATAATCATGTCGTCATCACTTTCGTCCCTCAACAGTTTATTTAACTTCACAAGTCCAGCTGTGAAACGGTTGTTGGGTTGGAAACAAGGTGATGAAGAGGAAAAATGGGCAGAGAAGGCAGTAGACTCTTTAGTCAAGAAACTGAAAAAGAAAAAAGGTGCACTTGAAGAATTAGAAAAAGGACTCAGTAATCCAGGTGCCCCCACAAAATGTGTCACGATTCCGCGTTCATTAGATGGCAGGTTGCAAGTTTCACATAGGAAAGGATTACCGCATGTCATATACTGTCGCGTTTGGAGGTGGCCAGACTTACAAAGTCACCACGAGCTAAAGCCTTTGGATATTTGCGAATACCCGTTCTCAGCCAAACAGAAAGAAGTATGCATCAACCCTTATCATTACAAAAGGGTAGAAAGTCCAGGTGAGAATTGAATGTTTGTTTCTCCGAATTAAAAACTCGAAGGCTTCATTATCAGACCAATTTTCTAATGTTAAAACGTAACACAAAGCTATTTGCCAATTTATTATTTTAAGTATGAAATAAGCAAGTAAGAGGTATGGTGTAACTCAAGGGAAGAATTGACAGTTGAGTAAGTGCAGCATTTATGTCGACACATACAGCAATCAAATTAGAATACAAATAATTTACCCATTGTTTGTTGCAGTGTTACCACCAGTGTTAGTACCGCGGTACAGCGAATACCCGAGCGGTGCTCTAGCTCCATTCCAGCAGGTACCCGAGCCAGCCATGCCTCATAACGTCAGCTTTCCACACAGCTTTAATAATCAGGGCCAACAGTCACCAGGTGGCAGCTCTTCCGTAGGTCCAGGCAGTCCATTTGGAGTACCAGGTGGGATCATAATTGTATTATATTGGTAATGCTAAAGGGATTCTTTGTTAATTTTCTAAATCACATTTACTTTTCATTTCGCATGTAGATCATCGATCTGTTGTATTTTTATCGGGTTAAGTTTGAAAGTATTCCAGGCCTACCAGACCGTTCTTTTTTAAAAGATTTGTTCTTTTTTTTTTTCACTGCGTTCTTTTTTATCGTCAAAACGTTCTTTTTTTCTGTGACTGTTCTTTTTTTGTTCTTTTTTTCACATTTCGTAATATTTTTTGTACAAAAACTCTTTTTTTTTTATTGTAAAAAAATTGCCGCGCGCCTTCGGCGCGCTTCATAAAGCTCATTCATCTGTGAAATCTATTTCTAAAAAAATCGCTCGCGCCTACGGCGCTCGTATCAAATTATTTGCTCATCCTGTGACGCCAAGTAAGTGCGACGTAGAGGATCATTCAGCCTGATCGTCCGTTCAGTATTGACCGGGAAGGTGCACTGAATATTTGGCCATTGATTTATAGAGACAAAATAATACTTACGTGGTCTAAATCGCTAGGAGATATTTGTGGAATGTGCGATATCTAGGGAATATCAGGGAATTTATGTACATGTATAAATCAAGGAGAAAAATTTGAGAAATTTCATTATGTTTAATTATTAACCTTTTTTTTATGGTTTCTTTAGGAAAGTTTTGGCTCGCTCCTTCGGCGCTTGCAATTTAAAGTATTTCTTTAAATTTTTCGCTTGTGTCTTCGGCGCTCGCATATCGACTCAATATATTTAGCTAAAGTTTTGTCTATGTCAGTATCAATCTTGGTTCAGGGTATAAATCAAGGAAATATGGGAAAATCAGTGAACTTGCAACTTACTGGAGTCTGCTGATCATGTTTTAAGTATCTTGAGTGATTCAAGTTAGATTGAAATCGGTGCATTTATTAGCCCAAATATAGTAAATATACCGTTAAAATCTAAGCGTATATATTTTTTTTGTACGTTTGGAGGCCCCAACCAAAAGTTGAGGGCCTTTAGATTTGGGGTGTCTGTACGTCCGTCTGTCTGTCCGTCATCGCTTTCCTGCACGGGCTAGAACTCATGAACGGAAGATCATAGAGAATTGGTTATGGACGTAAATTAAGGTTCTTGGCGTGTAGATGTGCCAAAATACCCAAAACCGCGGTTTTTCGAAACGTGAGCTTGTACGGGCTTGAACTTTTGAACATAAGGTCATAGAGACTTGGTTATGGGCTCAATTGAAAGATCTTTGCGTGTAGATGTGCCTTTTGATATTTTCCGCCGATTTCGCCCATCGGAATGTGGCCGAATTTGGCAAAAATGTCCTAAAGCAGCTTTTTTTCGAAATATGAGCCTGTTCAGGCAGGACTTTTCAACGGAAGGTCATAGTAACTTTATTATAGGCTCGAATGAAAGGTCTTGATGTGTAAATGTGCCTTTTGACTGATTCGGCCACTGGAAGTTGACCGAATTCGGCCAAAATGTCCAAATACAGCGTATTTTTTTTCGAAATATGAGCTTGTACGGGCTAATACTTTTCAATGGAAGGTCATAGAGACTAGATTATTGGCTCAAATGATGTGCCTTTTGACCGTTTCGGTCGAATTCGGTCATCGAAACCGGCCAAAATATCCATATAATAACATATACGAGATATTTAATACCCTAGGGCTGTATCTTCCCTGCGGGATTGCGGGACTCCCACAATTTGAGAAAAAAATCCCGCAGTTTTCAGAAAAAGGTGCGGGATTTATTCCGCACTTTTAGAGAAAATCCCGCACTTTTTTTTATTCTAGTACGGGATTTTAAGGAAAACATACAGATAGCATTTTATAAAACGCGAAAATAAGTTTCAACCTTTTGTCAACATAGGATGAAACTTGTTCCAATCTTGTTAATCTAGTTGAAATAAAATATTCTAATAGGTTGCAACTTTTTTGTCTGCCTTCGGATAAGCTTATCTTTCCATGTTTGCGAAGCATCGTATATCTAGATAACTGATGTGCTGATTGCAATTAGATGTGAAGTTTTACTTACATTTGATATATGATATATATGCAATATATGTAACATATGTTGCAATTTTTTTATCAATTAAAAAGCGTTATTTTTGTCGAATTGTGGCTGAAATTTTACCAAAATATATATTTATTTTGTTTTCATGTCCATTAATAATGAAAGACGTAGAGCGCTTTATATGAATAAAATACTATTTAAGGTGTCATAAAACGTTGATAATCTGGTTGAGCAGATCTTTAATCAAGCCTTTATTCCTCCTTCCTATAGAAACCACGTATTACTCTGATGCTGAATTATACACTGATGTCTTAAACAAGTTTTTATGTCAATAGGATCAATATATCCGACACGAACCAAGAAATTACTAATCCCCTTAGAAGAGATAATACCTTCAATTGTTTGAGGATGATTTGGCTTGTGTGATTTCACCGTTTACACACACATTTTTTAAATCCATGCTAATCATGTTTTAAGAAAGATCAAAAGGTAATCAACCATTGTGAAAGAAAATAGGGATTAACATTTCAGGGGAATTCGCATTGATGCTGGTCAATTCCACAGTTGTAATTTCTGTGTAAGCAATCGATGATAAGTGTATTGTTTATTCTTTTGCATGATTAACAAAGCAAGCTGATAACGGTGTCGCCATCAGTGAAATATGTTGCAACTTATTGGAATATCAGGTTGAGGCTGGATGCTACATATTCCGACCAGTTGGGACATATTGTTCCAACTCGGTTCAACTTGTTCCGACCCTTTTTCGCGTTTTATAAAATGCTATATGTAGTCATTTTTTGCCCCCCTCAACCAATTTGGCTGAGGGCTATTGCTATCCCCCATTCCGTCCGTCCGTCCGTCTGTCCGTCCGTCTGTCCGTCTGTTAACATTTGAGATGCAGGAGTTTGTCCGCGGTATTTTGGTATGAAGCCTTTGTCCTAGGGTTCTGAAACTTCACACAATGAATGAATATATATTGTAGATGTGCAGTGTCGAGGTTTCACTTTGATCGATCACAAAATGTCGAAATTACAGGGTGCTGAACTTTGAGATATATTTGGACTTTTGTACAGCACAGAAAGATTACGCGTATATTGTGACGTTGTGAGGACTACGTTGTGTGGACGAATATGTGAGGGCAACGGTGTGAGAAAGACGTTGTGAGAAAGACGTTGTGAGAAAGGCGTTGTGAGAAAGACGTTGTGAGAGAGACGTTGTGAGAAAGACGTTGTAAGAAAGTCGTTGTGAGAAGGATATTTCTTTTGACCTGCTTCTTTTTATTGACAAATATTCGTGTAAAAGAATGTTTTGCCTAGGCTGGGGGCTTTGCATTTCTTTCATTGATTTCATGTACCTTAATGAGCTCCCTGGTGGTTTGGGAGTTTATGAATTGACCCACTGCATTAAATAAGCATGTATGGCAGTGAAAAGCGACTAACCTATCCTTTTTAGACCATCCGACTTTACCGGACATGTTTAGTCTCATCGGTCTGTATCTGTTGCCATATCTGTCGGTCTGTTCGGTCGAATGTTATTTACTTGTACATTTTTATCAAATCCCTGAACAAATTTTAGCTCGCGCCTACGGCGCCAGCATATTTTTGAGATGCTCTTTAAAATTTGGCTCGCGCCCTCAGGCGCTGGGATATTGACTGACTTAGGCATAGCTTGATATCAAGAACCAGTTTTGTGTAGACCAGTATCAATATTGGTTTAGGGAAAAATGTCATGGGAAATCATGGAAAAATCAGGAAATTCGAAACTGACTGGAGACCCCCCGTGGTCACCCTGTATTAATACTATTTCAATTAGATCAGGAAAATTGATGTATTCATTGGGTCAAACTGTAAATCCCGCACATAAATGTCAAAATCCCGCAGTTTTCTGGGAAAGGTGTGAGATACTTGCTTGTTTTCGTTTACTTGTACATTTTCATTGCTAACGGGGAGGGGGCTGCACCGTAATGGCAAGTTATTCTATTATGATTCAATGAAAGTATGCATGTATATTATAATTTTACAATGAAAAAGATAACGTACATTAGGAAGTAGTTTATAAGTTATTATATTCTGCAAACCCACAAAACGCTTGCAGTTTTAATATCTAAGTCACAAATTTGTGTGACTTGATTTTGTAGCAATTACGCCTCGGACAGGGTGACAACGTACCTGAAAAAACCCGAAGTATCCTTTTGGTCATGAAAAAAACCTGAAAAGTCATGAAAAACTGCCAAAATACCTGACAAAAAAGGGAAAATCATAAAAATAATCTGAAAACATTTCCGTATTTCTTTAGAATCACACGAATAGTATTGGAATACAAGCGAAAGGTCTATTCCCCTCTGACTCTGGGATCTCTTTATTGTTCACTAGAACCATATAGATGTACGAATATTAAGACAAGTTACTACCTTCGGCACCAGACACACTCACACTCGTAAAATATGAAGTAGAATCATACCTAAAAGCATACCGATAAATGTTCATGATATATATAGCTTTGTGAATTTGTCATTTTTAAATTTGTATATGATTTTAATGCCATATTCAACGTTAATATTACGTTTAACCGTCTATACTATACCCTAAAAAGTCATGAAATATCACATGAAAAGTCATAAAAAAACTGTAAAACGGGAAAAATGAGAATGAAAAAAGTGTGGTCACCCTGGTATCCTATTGAAGACGACAATAAGGGTAAAACTCTCATATTTTTTAAAACCCTTAATAAAAAAAACGTTCTTTTTTGTTCTTTTTTTTTCATCCCGTTCTTTTTTTCGTTCTTTTTTTCTGCCAAAAAGCGTTCTTTTTTAAAAGAACGTGCGTTCTTTTTTTCTCTTGAACCCGCTGGCAGGCCTGGTATTCTTAGTAGGTTTCAGGACAATCAAAATATGTGCTATTAATAAGTTTTAATGACATGATCATTGATAAGAAACAATGTGAACTGTTTTACACAGGCTTTAGATAGCAATTTTCAGGTTATTATGTGACAGTATTAAATACAGCGGTGTTGTTTCTACAATAACACTCATTATTCATACTTCGAAAAGGCCTGTAAAATCAAGGGTAAAATGCATGAAAAAGCATAGTGATTCGAAAAAAAGTTCGCGAAATCTTATAGACTATATGATTGAAGCTATGACTTCTCATGTTTTAATTTCTAATGCAGGGTGTCAAGCGCTCCTACTTTCTCCTATATTCTCCTATATTTTGGGGGTCTCCTACTTTTCTCCTATATTTCAGCATTATCTCCTATATTCTCCTATATTTTTGTCTTTACATGATTATTTGTTTTCAAAATCGCTCAGATTAGGGTTTGTTTGATTATTCAAATACAAATAATGTTAATTTTATGATCCTAAAATCGTCTTGAGTAGTTGTTTTTTTCCATAGGACTGTTTTAGTTTGTCCTTTTGTATGTCTGTCTGTCTCTCAAATATTGTTTGTATATACTACATGTACATTTGAATTACAGTTCTACTATTGTAGACATAGCACAAGCATTTGAAATGAATAATTTGAAATTGACCGGAAATATTTCAACATTAATGGTAACAGAACTCAAATTTGAGATAAACTCCTTTTCTGCGGCGGCACTTTCTTGTGAAGAGTCTAACTAGTCTAGAGCTCTCTTAATGTGGAAGAAAACATATATTAAGGTGTGAAACATTGAGGTTTCAGTTGGTGGTTATCTTGAATGATCCGTTTTCAAATCAGAGACAATCAGGGAAGTCTGATCTTTTTTTGAGAAAACCAAGGAAATATCATTTTGAAATAGGGGAAAAATCAGGGAATTTTGTTATTAATTAAATCATAAATATTTTTTACGATTTCTCTTATAAAAGATCGCTCGCGCCTTTGGCGCTCGCATATTTAAAAGCTACCTTAAAATGTTAGCTCGCGTCTTCGACGCCAAAATGTTAACTAA
>LQRL01174296.1:931-11096 GCA_001703475.1 Hydroides elegans
TGTTTTCAACTGTTGTTGAAGTAGCGGAGGACTTAATCAGCTTCACTGATCTACTTGTTTTAGTAAAAACTGACCATCCTGCATATACGCATTGTTGAAGTTCACGGGGGATCCAAGGTCACTGACCTTCTAGTTTCATGTATGTATCTTGTAAATACATTTGATAAATTATTATAGACAATGAAGTAAAATGGATAAACATATATTTACAATTAATTTCCATGGTTTCTTATAAAAACATAAGCGATTATTTTATGACAATCTTGACACATAGTAGCTTGATTGAACATTTTTCAATATTATTTGTTTATACAAAACTTAAAAAATGACAAAAACGTAATGTGATAAGTATGTGTGATTATGGCCGTAGCGGGAGCTCGAATGACGCCTTGCTGTGGCATGCAAAGAAATGCATGGATCCTCCCCCGCTACCAGCCAATCATAGATCATCAGATAAATAAGCTTATCCCTTGTATGTCAAACATATCTTCTGTTATGTTCAAGGCTGTTTAACATCGGGCGCAATAGCTCAGTCGGTAGCGGATCTGTCTATCGAGCTAGAGGTCCTTAGTTCGAATCTCGATTAAGACAAAAACAAATCATAAAAATGTGCAAATGATATTTATAAACTTGTTTTCTAGTTTATTAGGCCATCGAAACCGAAAGATGTTTAATATAGTGGTCAAGTCAGTCAAAATAACTTATGTGACATAATTTAAACTATGGTTGAAATTGTGTGCACATTCATTCATGTCTTAAATGGGTCTCTAGCATCAGACTCGTAATCATAAGGTCATGGGTTCGAATCCTCACTCATGCAGACAAGTATTATAATGATACTATGGTAAACAAAAACTATAATATTTGATTCGGAAATTGTTTGAATGATTTTATTTTTGTCTTATTCTGGTGGCTTCACTGATTTATAAGTAGCGGGCCATTCGTGCTCCGACGGACACATTTCTAGTTTTGTCTTTTGCCAATATTATGGCAGATGTTATGCTATTTTGTATCCTTTTTGTATATTTCAATATGAAGGTAGATAAATGAAAATAAAAATATTCATTTTCAGATCATCCGCCGCTCACTCTGGCATCACCTCGCCCCAGCCCCACGATCGTCCTACATCCCCAGATCGGGCCTTGTCGCCGGACTTGTCGGCCGCCAGCCTCCCGCCCAGCTCCAGTGCCGTCTCGCCAAGGCCACAGCAGGCCTTCATGAGTCGACCAGCCTCAGCACTTGGAGATACGGCGAAAAGGTTTGTTGATGAAAAGCTGAATAGGACTGTTACTTATATTCTTAACTCCATCTTAGCAGTTGACAAATTTGTAGTTCTTATTTGTCAACTTGATACGCTTTAAAACAATGTCCGATATACAGATTTGGTTTTCTTGTTTGACATCGCTGTACGTTTTGTAAATTGACATTTGGTGCGAAAAGAGATTATATTTACTAGATATGCATGTACATTTATTGATTGAGTGTCTGGTAAACCTTTAATAGCATGCCATTCTTCACACGCCTAGATTATTAGATGCCACATTTATTTTCCAGCGGGCTGAGTAGCATAGGATCCACAAAGAAATCGAAAGGTATGACAAGAGTCTAACATGATTATTGTAAAATATCTTATTTACGTTAACGATGAAATAACTATTTATTAGTTTTTTATGAAGCAAATAAGTTGATAATGTTTGTATAAACATCAAGTTAATTGAAAAAAAGTTTCGGGTGACCTTATATTACTGTTCACTCTTCCCTATATCCTTCATTAACATATAGAAAAAGTGAATTACATGATGTGTGAACAATATAAATTTAATTCTTGACCAATAATTTCCCTTTCGCAGCGTTCTACCAGGACTCTGACACGGATGAAGATATCCAAGTGCCAGGAGGCGCTGGTGCAGACATGGACAAGGATGATTTCGACTTCTATGACTAAGACTTAGTCACAAGTTGATAAAATGGTATCCAAAACAGAGCCTCATCGACTTCTATGACTTAGTCACGGGTTATGATGGGATCGAGTCCAAAGTCTATGATGATCAGTTGCATATACATTTGTAGTTAAATGGGATCAATTTGATGATAATATAATTAGCTTATTTAGTTCATTTTTAGAACATATATAGTGCATATTAGAGTAGAATAGTGATGTGTGAATAGTGATGTGTTTTAGTTAAATTGTGTTAATACTTAATATCATGTAATAGGTGTCGATCGTTCATGTGAAAACTGCGTATAAGGTCTCAAGAAAAAAACTTGAAAATAGATTAGTAAGTTAGTTATCTCGGATGACGTTCGTGATATTTGCAGGTTTGTAACAAAAAAAAAAGATCTTGTTTTGCAAATGTGTTATCAGATAGCGATAGATCAACATTTCAACAGTAGAAGCTCGATAAATAGTGACATTAGATACTTACAGAAAATATATAATTTATATTATAGAGCCTTTTGAAGAATATATCATAAATAACATAAATAATCAAAATATTCATTATCTCTCCTCTGTGATGCTCTCTTTCCGTCCTTTCCGTAAATGAATGAAAACAATGCACTTTGTATCAATTTTATTTATTTATTTTTCTAACTAGAGGCTAAAGGCCTTCGATCCCCCGTGAACTGTCAATAGTTATTTGATTAAGCATGGTCAGCATGGAATAAACATGGGCACCAAAGATGCAAAGCCCCAAGCCTATGCAATATATATTATTTATCAATACTATAAGCAACTTTAAAATAGAAGGTGGTATTTTTTTGTCCTTCTTGCAACGTCTTTCCTACAACGTCTATCTCACCACGGCTTTCTCACACTATTTCACAAAACGTTTTTCTCACAACGTTTTTCTTCAAAACTACTTCCTCAACGTCTATCTCACAACGTCTTTCTCACGATGTCTTTCCAACAACGTCTTCTTTTCTCACAACGACTTTCCAACAATGTTTTTCCTACAACGTCTTTCTCACAACGATTTTGTCACAATGTCTTTATAACAACGTCTTTCTCAAAACGACTTTCTCACAACGTCTTTCCCACAACGCCTTTCTACCAACGTCTTAAAACAGCGTCTTTTTCACAACGTCTCTTTACAACTTTCTCACAACGTATTTCTTACAACGTCTTTCTCACAACGAATTTCTCTCAACGTCTTTGCCACAACTTTTTTCTCACAACATCTTTCTAAAAACGACTTCCTCGCAATGTCTTTCATGCAACGTCCTCTCACAAAGTCTTTCTCAAAACGACTTTCCCACAACGTCTTTTTCATTACGCCTATATCACAACGTCTTTCTCACAACGTCTTTCTTGCAACGTCATTCTCACAACGACTTTCTCACAATGTCTTTACCTCAATGTCTTTCTCACAACGAATTTCTCACTTCTTTCCCACAACGTCTTTCTCACAATGTCTTTCTAAGAAAAAACTTTTTTCTCGCAATGTCTTTCATGCAACGTCATCTCACAACGACTTTCTTACCACGTCTTTCTTAAAACGTCTATCTCACAACGCCGTTCTCATGACGTCTATCTCACAACGTCTTTCTCACAACGTATTTCTCACTATGTCTTTCTTGCAACGTCTTTCTCACAAAGACTTTTTCACAGCGTCTCTCCCACAACGTCTTTCTTACAACGTCTTTCTCATAACGAATTTCTAACAATGTCTTTCCCACAATGTCTTTCTCACAACGTCTTTCTCACAACGTCTTTCTCATAACGTCTTTCTCACAACGTCTTTCTTACAACGTCATTCTTACAACGTCTGTCTTACAACGTCTTTCTCACAACGAATTTCTCAAGTCTTTCCCACAACGTCTTTCTCACGTCTTTCTTTATAACGACTTTCTCACAATGTCTCTTTCACAACGTCATTCTCACAACGTTTTCATCACACCTTTTCATTTTGAATATTTGTGGTCGATCGACATGAAACCCTGACAAGCACAGCTTCAATATTCGGCTGTTATGTAAAGAAGAGCACTAGCTTAATTCATCTAAAGCTGGTTCCATCATTGAAGAACATTGGAGACGGATCGACATATTTAAATATGAAATGTTTGCCTTTTTTCAAAGGCTCCAGAATCGACAATTTTCCACCGATCGATATGAAACCTTGACGAGGCACAACTTCAGATATTGGGTTATACGTGTGTACAATTTGAAAGCTCTAGCTCAACTCCTACTAACCAAACTCGCGTGCACAACGTGCTAGGCACCTGAAAAAAAAGTAAAAAATCGACAATTTTTAAAGTTCTCCAGAATCGACAATTTTCAACCGATCGAGATGAAACCTTGACGAGGCACAACTTCAGATATTGGTTTATAAGTGTATATAATTTGAAAGCTCTAGCTCAACTCCTACTAACCAAACTCGCGTGCACAAAGGGCTTGGCACCTGAAAAAAAAACTAAAAAATCGACAATTTTTAAAGTGCTATAGAATCGACAATTTTCGATCGAGATGAAACCTTAACGAGGCACAACTTCAGATATTGGTTTATAAGTGTATAAAATTTGAAGGCTCTAGCTCAACTCCTTCATACCCAACTCGCGTGCACAAACTACCCCATGTCGAGGGGGGACGGACGGACAGACGGACAGACGGACAGACGGACACGCTCAAACCCATATCCCTCCGTTTCACGGGGGATAATAAAAGTAATTTACATATGTTTCTTGTATTTTTGTTTTCTTATAGCAGAAAGTGAAAGACTGATTGAATGATAATTATTGCTTTTGTACATTTGTATTTGAATTCTGAATATATATGTAAATGTATAAAGTGTGAAAGAAAAATGTAAGAATATGAAAGGAAACAGGCATCCAAAATATTTACCAAAATATAATCTTAATTGTAGTAATTGCTTGAACTATGAAGAAAACAAGATAGACCCTATACAAAGAACACCTTTTTACTGAACTTATATCTACAAACCATAGTGAAGATGATTATATAATTTTGTATCACAGATAAGTTGTGTAATTCCTGAAATAAAAATCACTAAAGAAACTTACTCTAATACACTCATTCATGAAAATACTCTTATAATTTTAAATTTGCTTACTTCTAATATTTCTCTGATTATCTAAAGAATATAAACTAGTATATATCATATCTTTTTATGATAAATATAATTACTTCAAAACATAATAATATTTAGTTGCTACCTCATTTACATACATATCGAGACAATTAATAAAGTCATTAGAAGCCATATATTTCAATAAGTATGAATATTCGTTTGTTCTCTTTGACTAGAACCAAGTAAGCTAGTAATGACTATGCTGTGTGTCGTAGGCACTAAAACATGAAACATAATGCTTATTCTGGCTAAATGCTTTCAACATATTTTGACAGCTTCAATTACAATTTATTTACACACATTTTCACGACTTTTAAAATACTTTGAAGTATCATCTTACTCTTCTATTGAACTGTTGCTCATGCTATATCGCCATTCTCAACATGTTCCTCACATGAGCTCCAACCTGGAAGATTGAAGTATAAATACAGGCCTCAGACCTTCATAAGGCGAAACAGAATTTTCATTGTGGACGCACCTTAGGAAAGGAATTGGAAGTCTTCAAGTTCCGAAACCAGTCAATGGTTCATGCAAAACCATTCTCTCCACCTTCAGAGGAATTTAAATCTTTGGTAAAAGCCACTCAATCTATAACTATATAGTGTATCACGCAGCTGGATTTTCAGGCAATTTAGTATTCTTCGACATGATAACTCCTTTCGCTACAAAATCCAGTTTCAATGACTTCCCAAGCAATAAGGAATGTACCTGCTCCGGCTCAAACACATAAACCAACAAATCAACCGCTCCTGTTTTCTGCTTCCGCAATGTAAAAATCATCTCACTGTCACCATAGTAAAAATCGAAGCTTGAGCCAAGATAATCCACATCGACAAGATGCAGTTTATTGGTTCCAGGGGGTAAAACCGGATTGAACGCCAGTTGGTCGACGTGAAGACGGAAACCAGCGTAACCGGAAATGACGTTTTGGAGGAAGCCACCAACTCCGGTTATGAAGTTGGCGGCGCCCTGGCCACTCGTTTGCTCGTTCCAGACCTTTACATTAAATGGAAAAATTGAATGCACTTAAAATGCTAAACTAAGGCACACAACATCAGTTTTACACCACTTGCAATATGATAAGCTTTAAAAGTGGTTCATGACTATTGTTTAGTGCCTTAAAATATATATTGAAGCATAAACATGTATAATTAATTGATGATGTCTCATAGCCTTAAGGTATGCCACTAACTCGATTGAAATATTACTGGTCAAAAGAACAATGAAAACCATACACCAAAATAACCATACACCATACACTTATTTCCTATTTTTCACACCAACCATCTTCTTTACCTGAAAATCCTTATGGATATAGTCGAAATTCTTCTTAAATAACTGGTGACCTTTTTCGGTGTCTCCGAGCTCTAGCCAACCAATGGAATACATGCACCATGACATTGCAGGACCCGTGGCTCGAGTAGCCTGGTAGATCAGAGAACAAAACAAATTTTAAATTATGTTCAAGAAGAAACATGTTGATGATGTCTCACAGATGTTTATTTAAGTATTTAGAAAATGGAATGGCATTAAGATTCACAAAGGCAAACCTGATTATGCAAAAAAAAAAAACTATGACACTATATGCAAGTGCGTTATTGTTACGTAATTAGTAAACGGATGGAAAAAATATACACTCTAACTCAGTATCTGGTAGCTTCTCTCTAGATTGTGATTAGCTTGTGATTTAATCAACTGCAACACTAAGTATTAATATTAAAGCTAATCCGATGCTAAACAAGTTAAGTTTTAACTTCTTTCAACCACAACATTATGAAGCAAGTTTTATCAATACATGTATACGAGTGCTTGATGAGCATATGATTCCATATAAAATAGGAGCATAACTCACTCTGCATAATTCACTCATGAATATCGATAACATTTCCCCTAGGCATAATATTAATCACGTGTAAGACCAAACGATAAATATCAATCAAATTACAGTTCTTAACATTGGTACGAGGTCATTTACATTCACAAAAGAACTGGGACATACGGCTAATATTTAGTCAGACAATTACATTACACACAGATACCATTGATTTATCGTTTGGGGCACGGCTGTATTTTTTTTTCAGACTGAAAAAAATATATTTTCTTAAGTTTCTACTTCTAGATGAGATACCAGCTACCAAAAATGTAATAATGTAGTTGCTCGTTCGAAATTGACATGACAAAATAATGGCGATCCTCTTATTATTTATAATTTCTAACACATTTAATACGAACCTTTTGGTAGAACGACAAATCATTTCGCCGTACAGCTTCAGGCATATGTCTTAGCAGTGGATAGCCAAGCAATATAGCATCTGCTTGTTTTACCCGCATTCCTGAAGAAAAAAAATATATAATTTTAACTACGTATTATGTGTATCAAAGAATATATACATTTTTACGTTTTGTGTAAGAGTATGGCATTGTTTTAAATAATTAGAATTTGGGCTTTCCCATCGAGATAATTTAACCGAATTAAATGGGTATTTTCATTAGTGACAGGTCATTGCGACATAAATGTTTTACTTCCAGAATAGCTGTGTCATCGGGTAATCAACCTACTGGGTAATATCGTTTCTTATATCATATGTATCTATAAAATTACTAATAAATCTTGAAAAAAAAACCGCGAGGTTTCTAATTATGAGCACGTTCATTAAGAATGAGAGTCTCAACTATTGTAACAAAGATTGATAAAATATATTAAGCAAAGTTGTGTAAATAGTAAAAATCAACTCAATTCTGGACAAACAGGCTTTGAGCTAGAATAAACAAACTTCAATGCCTTAACTATTCGATTATCATTTTATCTGCCTTATTTACGTCAAACACATGCTTGAGCGGTTCTTATGACATTGTATGAGATACACATTTTTTCTGATGAAGGTAAACAGCATTGTTGCTCATGTTAGTATTAGGTGAAACAATCGCTGGCCAGATGTTGTAATTCTCATAAAGGTTCACATTTTTTAACATAATAATTAGGCCTTCCTGTATTGTAGTATGTGTTGAATAAATATAGAACAATTTTATACCAGTAAATGATGTGTCTTCTATTTAATGCAACTAATATTAATATCATAAATGAAATGATCTCTCCACTTAAAGACATAAATATTACTAATTAAATAGAAAATAAAGTGTTTTAAAGTACCTTTAACATAACCATCATATTCGGGATGGTATTTAAACCTGTCATCAAACGGTATATAGATGCTATCCGCGAATTTCTTGTATTGCAATGACGATTTCTCGATGAGTGACAGTGCATAATCCGTAGCCTCAAGGGCTATTTGAGCGATTGTGTTGGTGTATACTGAGTTGTCTTGGACACCGGAATCTTCATCTGGAGGCATTACATCTGAAGAGAATAATAAGTGTGCGCTTCAATGTCGATATATTTTTTTATGTATTCAATTATATGAAATGTGGCATAAATGGTCAAACTTAACACTGACTCAACGCATCGGTCTGTGATAGCTTAATTATATAATAGAAGTTCGCATGAATCTGTTTGGTTTAATTATGTTAAGACGAAGGTACATGTTTGTAGCCTTCATGTGTTTAATTTTCATTTTAGTTTTCATTAAATTAGCCTTGTGGATCATGTTTTTGATTTTCCTTAACTTACGTGTCATCAATGATACGCCATTTTTTTTATTCGAAAGAATATGTGATAAGCTTTCATAAATCAATTAGCAACTATATAAGTTATTTTCTTCAAATGAGAAACAATGCCAAAAGGAATCTCCATCGTGTATTATTATTGACAATCTTACCTTTGATTTCATATCTGTCGCGTCTCTGATTATAGCTCAGCTTCGAAACCCAAAACTGGGCTATTCCAGCTAATAGATCTAGATACGTCACTTTGTCTTCTTGAATGATTGACGTATTCGAAGACCCTTTGATAGGCTGTTTCCGAATGATTGACAGGTCAGGTGTTGCGTAAAGGTATTGCGCAATCGCATGAGAGATGTCGCCACTTATGTGAAGCTCGTATTTGGAACAGTTCATATCAGTCGTAACATCCCATCCTTCAAACAAGAAATGAATACAAAGCAAGTTTAATTATATACGAGAAATGATATAAGCTGATATGTTAGAAATGCTCATACACAATATCAACGAAACATGTTTTGATTTGTGAGGATTAAATTATGCTTATCAGCAAATCACCAAATTTGACACAACAATTTGATAAAAATTTATATATAGGCCTATGTGATTTAATGACATGATATGATCAACCTTTTATTAAACAATTTGACACCTCCACAAATTTTTGAATAAATCGTTATTTTTTTTCCAATCCCATCATAAAATAGAATTCCCATCAAACCTGTATATGCAGACTCCCATGGAAACTGCATGCCCTGATAGCCGTTACTTTTGGCAAAAGATTTCGCCATTTGTGCCGTACGTACTCGTGTATCCAGGATCAGTTTGGCCAGGTCGGCATGGAAAAACAGAATGGGCGGATACATCCATGTTTCCTGGTCCCAGAAAACATGGCCCTTATAGTCCTGGATGGAGTTAAGAATTATGCAGTGATGAGTAATGATTAAATGGGAAAAAAGCCAAGCAAAGTTCACAATATAGAAGAATAATTTACTGTGGTGTACGAAAAGGTTGAGGAACATATCCAGTTCAGCTGCGAGATTCTACGGAAATAAATGTAAAACTAGAAATGTGTCCGTTGGAGCACGAATGGCCCGCTACTTATAAAGTTGAAGCGCCATTACGGGTTGACTATCTAGAAATTTCGCGGTATTCGAGACATCTATCGAGGGCCGAACCGGATGTCGGGTTTGTATACTATTATACTATAAAACGATGAACTATCTATATAAGTTCCGACTCAAAAACGTTGACGCGGCGTTACAGTTTGGCTTTCGAGAAATTTCGTGATATTCGAGACATTTATCGAGCGCCGAACCGGATGTCGGGTGTGTATACCATCATACTATACAACGATTAGCCATCTATATAAGTTCCGATTCAAAAAAGTTAACGCGGCGTTACGGTTTGGCTTTCGAGAAATTTCGCGATATTCGAGACATTTATCGAGCGCCGAACCG